>JAYJMB010017761.1:3452-14890 GCA_036873735.1 Pouteria campechiana
CACGCCTCCGGCCTTTGTTTCTGGCAATGCAAGCTTCACTCATGGCATGCAAATCACTGGCAATTTCCGTGGTTGGATGATTCCCCCCCCCCCCCGCTTCTTTTGTTCAAGAAGAAAACGAGATTGAGTCACAAACAACTTAGATAGCCCAAGCGAAGAAATAGCAAGCAGTAAGCAAACCGAAGAATGTGAGATTTGCCTAGTGGATAGTGCATATCTATACAAATCATAAGCTATTATTATTATATATTTCTCCTGTTTTTAGTTTTTACCCCCTCGATGCCTAATCGCAATCCTGCCTGCGTCATCTTTCAAGGCGGGGGTGTAAACCGATTCTTTCCTGGCCCATTAAGCCCGCCCTGTCTAAATTTTAATGGATGAAGCAAGACTAAAACGCCATAGTTAACTGGGCCAGGATAGCATTACAAGTCGAACCTGGACCTACAAGGCCTCTGTTTGTGAGACTAATGTTATGATCAACGCCCAGTACGAGGTGGTGGAAACTCCAGACCCAACGGCCCAGAACTCCGGCTAATTCCACGAGGAGGCAGTTTCTGACTTTTAAGGAAACTGAAGCTACTCCATAATTGGTGGTTATTTTTTTACCTCAAATATATAAATAATTGATTGTAAAATATTCTTTGCTCAATTATAGGTATAGTTACCATGTATAACCCAATCAGCATTATGTATTGATTCTGTAAAAGGGATAGATACCATATATTGATTCTGTAATAGGGATAGAGGAATTCTACATACATCCTTTCATTTCATTTCACTGACGCCTGCAAAACAACTCCTCAAGTTTGTTTTGATTCCTACATGATAAACAGATATTGTTGTGTGGGTGTGCTCTATCCAAGGGTTTATTAGTGGCCCTTTTTGTAGCCTGGCATAGAGCTCTGATCTTTACCAAACATAACTTACGTGAAATTTGTAGCCTGGCATAGAGCTCTGATCTTTCCCAAACATAACTTAGATGAAATGCCCACAACAATGGAGAGGCTAAGAATAAGAGGAATACCCAATCAAGATAAATTACAAGAAGACACAAGATGGACGCAGGATCCCGTTATTCCCTCACCATAGACAGTGTGTTGTACGACCAAGCAATGCCTTCTGCCGCTGAAGGGAAGTACAGAGGAGAGGCCAGTGCTAAGGACTCAACTCATCATAATCGTAGTCAACAACCACTTCTCTCCAAGGACGTGGACAAAATGGGTTCACCTCTTATTTCGAGTCGATTAGACCATCTAAACTATTCTAAAAATAATTATTTATTTCATCTAAAATAAATGTGTAGGCGGCCTGTATTAAAATAATAGAAATTAGATATTAAAATTTTTGAAGTAAGATTTCATTTTTCATTAAATTTCTTTTGTTTTCTTCAACTTGTATGGTTCGCTGGAATGAATTTTTACATAAATCTATCAATAGGCTTTTATTAATTTTTAAATCAACCTTTTTTGTAAAAATGTTACTTTTATAAAATATATACGTGTATACACACACAAAACATGTTCATGGAATGAATGAATGCCGCTAATCATACTTGAAAGCAAAAGATTGTATGCCATGTAGGAGGGCAACTTGGGTTGATTTGGATCAGGTTGAGTTTAACACAATCCTAATTCAAATAAGAAAATATTTACCATAATCATACTATAACTCATTTTCTAAAATTTTGATTCAAATTAAATTAAATTTATAAAAACCAAATTAAATTAGGATTGAAATTGAATTGATAATTTGAGTTAATAATTTGAGTCAAAAATTTGAATTAAAAATTATTATATTTGCATTATCACTATATTGAATATATTTATCATTTGACTAATTAACTATAAAAATGTTAGCAAATGTTAAAAATGTCATCCACATAATATCATAAATAATCATTAAAATAATAATTTTTGAATACAATCCAAAACAACATATAAGACAATGTGATTTGAGGATTATTTTAAATTAAAAATTGAATTCTATAACTAATTCTAAAATGTAATATAACATAGAAAATATGATCTATTTAATTATCATTTTCATGTGTATTTAAAATTACTATGAAATATTCTATTGTATTATTAATTATATTATAATCTACCTAAAAGTAATTAAATTATTTAAGTTATTCACAATTTTAGGTTATCTAGATTAGGATGTCTAGATCTTGATTTTAGGTTGTTTGTATTTAAGTAATTAGGTTCAAATTTTAAGTGATTTGTTTGGGTTGAAGAGTTTAGGTTACCCTCAACTCAAATCGAACCCAAACCAAATCATGTTACAATTCAATTTGAGTTTAGATCAAATTAAAATTTTCCAAACAGATGTTGGGATGTAAATAAAATGCACAGCAGAAAGAATTGAGATAGAACTTATACCCGATCGATCGCATGCCCTGTACAATAGGAATTGCCTCTGCCGACCAAAGCATATAGGCATCATGCTGTGAAAATTGACACAATATCCAACGATCGAAGTTTCATAATAGAAACAGAGGTTGAGTTCATGTCCATCTGCACATGCTGAATCATGTTGCCAAAACTACGCAACTGAAGTGGAGGAGTTAGCCCGCTTGCACAGCTTCTCTTAAGCCAACTCCACCACGCAGCTTGGAAGAAAGTCATACGCAGTTGGACAACGATGTTGCTTCCATCCACGCAGCTAGGTAGAAGACGTTATCAAAAGGGTGCGTATTGTAGAAGAGATGTCAATCAACAAAAGAAAGACAAAAATCAGAGACGGTGACTTCATCAATCATCAACGACCAGCAGAAGATGAAGAGCTAAGCCAGTTCCACTCGGCAGCAAGAAGGCTATGGTGCCAGCATCGCCGGCAGCGAGGAATAGGGGCGCATCAGCAGCTATGTCCTTCATCTTTCGACGACTAAAGGCAAAGATTCGGTACGATAAAAAGTTGTCAAGCATCAGGACGTTGGCGGAGACGTTATGGTTGGATCAGATCAACCGCCCAGTGGTTGGATGGCGGCATCGCAAGAGCAATTTGTGGCTAAAATCAATAGATTTTTTTACGTTTGGTCAAATTTTTTGACGACCAGAGAAGACAATTTGGTGCTACGAAATCAACGCCAACGTCAGAACAACAACACTGAGTTTTTGACCAGAGCGGATTGACTGTCCGATGGTTGAATGGTTGACACGCAGGAAGCAGCAACAGTGAGTCTTCTCCCACCCCGCCGAAACACAAAGGCAGACAGCGAGAAGTCATCAGCAGCAGCGAGGAAGAGAGGCGACGACAACAGCTTCATTCCATATCTTCCAGTGGCCAGAGAAGGAGATCCGTTAACGGGGAAAGAAGCAACGGTAGCTTGCAGTCGTTGGTAGTAAAGATGGCAATAGACTAGGCTGAGTCATCGTGGGAGAGAGAAACAAACGTAAACTACAAGTTTGGAAGGATGAGTCTGGTTTAGGTTGGCATGAGATGCCATGGGTGTAGAGAAGATGATGCTAAACAGAGGATGGTGATGACCTTGGGTAACGTGCCACCTAAGATGACTTCAACACGCGGTGACATGTCTAGGAGCTTGGCCACATAGCTGACGTGCCGTGCAACTTGGGAGCAATTGAGGTGGCATGCAGGAGGGGTAGGCTATCGAAGGCAAAGCAGCAACATGAGATTGGCTGTTGAAGGCTGATGTGTTGTGCGGTCAAGCAGATTCTCATATGCACCGCCAGCAAACCATACTAATGTTCTACTGAGGTGGAGCGCAGCCAAGCTTAAAGCAGACTTGTACAATCAGAATATCCACTTGCGTAGTTGAAGAAGCAGGGATGATTTAGGTCACATAGACAATGACGTTTCCACCTGGGTTGTGGAAACAAGCTGCCCGTCACAGGCTATCCTAAAATGCGTAGAAGGGACTTTCCACTAAACCAAAATTACACAGATGAAGCCTGATCGCTTCGGAGTGATGTAGTCTACGCAGATGAGCCCCGGTTGTCTGTGGAGATTAGGTAGTCTAAGGTCTCGAAGTCCGAACACACGAGCCTGCCCCACAGGAGAAGTCATGCAAGCCATCATGTGCTTGCCTGGCTGTGCAAACAGAATACGTGGAAGCCCGCCTGTCTCAACTCTTGAGTCATTTAGCAAGTGGTTGGACACTACGCAGTCTGCTAGAAGCGTTGTCATGCTGCATGGTCACAAAATCGCCAGGTTGCACGATATGCCGCCTTAACAGAGTATTCCACCTACGCAATGGGGAAGGTCTTTCATCTACACGATTATCCAAAGAGGACTGCTGCTACCTGCATAGGCGTGGGGCAATATGCTACATTATCTAAATTAATTGCATGGTATCTACTTAGACATGTATAAAATTAATTAAATTTAATGACATGAAAAACTACTTCAATCTATGCATTTGGGGCAATAAATATTTATTTTTTGGTCCTTCCATGAAAATTATGCCAATAAGGATACCCCAATGGTGAAGCTGGCATGCCCGAGATGTCAAAATGTAGGAGCTGGAATGCCTAAAATATCCCAATGATGAAGCTAAAATTCCCAAACTGCCAAAACGGTAAAGCTGAGCTCATTTTTTCTGGAATTCCCAAACTGCCCAAATGGTGAAGCTGGGTATATTTGCCAAGAGTTTCCAAAATGCCCTCTATTGAAGTTGACATCCCAATAATGCCCTTATGTTGAACTTGATATGCCTAAAATATCCCAGAGGAGCTCAAGCCTATAAATTCCCCTCCTTCTTAAGAGGGGAAGAGAATTCTTTTAAAGAGAGAATTTGGAGGAGGAGCTTGAAAAATCTTCAAGAGGCAGGTACTTCACTTGACACCGATGGCCTTTGGCCACTGGTAATTTCTCTAATGCCTGAAGACACTCTGCCATGGCCTCACTATGGCACACACATGGGTCCCACCCATGTTGTGGTAATGGTGGGTCCCATATGGCTGATGGACAATAGGATAATGCTGATTAAATATTTTAAACATATTAAAACCTGTTTAAATCCTGATTAAATCATGTAACTACCCCATAAATCAAGAAACTAATGATATTATCTTAAATCAATTAAGAACCATCATTTAACACTAATCATTATTATTAGTACTAACCATAATTAGGCTTAATTCATGCAACCTGAATTTTTGATATCTTACAGTATAAACGACAGAGATACCCCACTTTTAGTTTTTTACGAGATATTGAAAAACGCTACTCATCAACTCATCCAAAAGCCTAAGTGTAGGACCGATTCATGACTTACCGAGTCAAACCTTAACAAACACCACTTTTTAATTCATTCAAAAGCTTAAGTTTAGGACCAAGTTAATGAGTCATGACTTATTGAGTCAAACCTTAGCAGATATCATTCATCAAAACATTCAAATCCAATCAGCCTGACCCACTCTTCCTAAGCTTCTCATGGGTAATTGAAAGAGCCAAGTCAAATTCAGTCATCCTAGTCTCACTCTTCCCAAACTTCTCATGGGTAATTGAGAGAGTTGAGTTAATCCTACTATTCCTAAGCTTCTCATGGGTAATTGAGAGAGCCAAGCTAATTCAGTCACCCTAGTCCTCTTTTCCTAAGATTCTCATAGGTAATTGAGAGAGTCAAGCTAAATCCAGTCATCCTGGTCCAACTTTTTCTAAGCTTTTCATGGGTAATTGAGAGAGCCGAGCCAAATTTAGTCATCTTGGTCCAACTTTTCCTAAGCTTTTTATGGGTAATTGAGAAAGCTGAGTTAAACCCAGTTAACTTGGCTCACTCTTCTTAAGCTTCTCATGGGCAATGAGAAAAAACTGAACCAAACTTAGGTCACCTATTTTCTTTTTATCTCTTTTAGGTTTAAACACAATAGAGATCACCCGGTCCTGAGTTCTTCCAGGATATGCCAATTGGTTCACAAAACATCTACTATCTCTATAGTTTTTTACAGTCTAAATAACAAAAATTATCCTGTCTTGATTTTACCGGGACAAACCAATCGGTTCAAAACACCCATTTTCTGAGTTATCCCAGTGTCTACCAACTTAGTCTAGAACTGTGTCATCTTATCCCCCCATTGACTTGAGGTGATCTCCTAAATATCAAGTCATTGCAATATACTCGGTGATCCTAAAGACAATACACATCTATTTTGAGAGAGTGTGTGTATTTTATTTTTGAGTTTCCAAGTTGCATTTTACCTTTTCTTCTAATCAAGGATTTTCTCCATTGTGGAGATATAATTAGGACTACTTGTGGTCTAGAATATGAACATATAATTTTTCTGATGTACATAGCAAGTATAATCTATTGAAGACAATCAAATAAAAATGAAAATTGTTTGATTCATTACAAAAATAATAAATCTCTTAATATCTTTTTCTTTTTCCATTTTATTATTTCCTCCTCTTTTTGTATTTGTTATACATACAAAGTATCAACCCAAATAATTTAAAAGTATCAAACCAAACCCCCATGAGAAGGAGTGGTTTCATTGGCAGTTGTGCACGTTTTTATGGGCCCACACCGCTTCTCATTAAAGCTGCTTACCCCTGAAACTTGAAGGTGTGTTGGCCCAGTTTAGCTACTACCCGAGTAATAATTCAGTTTGTAGTTAATATGTCTGATAATTATTGTGATAGAAGAGTGAGTGTGCAACGCGATCATTAATTTTCTGGGCCATTCCATGAAATCCAATTAACTGGTTGCATATCGATGTTCAAGCGGACCTCATTCAATCGACGCAAGCATGCAGGTCATAATACTACCTGCTTACTATCATCTGAGTTATGTGCAATGGCCAGTCCATCGGCGGTTTTTGTGATCACTTGCCAATTGCAGTACTAGCCATTTCTAACGCGTGTGGATGGGGACAGCTCTGTCATGAAACTTTAGGCGAAGCGCGATTCAGCGCGGCTGTTGTTGCGCAGGAAAGTTACAGTCCACCGGACTGGGTCACCTCCAAAATAGATGTAGTGCTTAGTACGCACATAAGTCATGAAGGGCCCGCCTATGTTCCTTCATCTTGGGGAATCTTGCGTGGACTTGGAATTCGGATTGAAATTGGAATTCATCCTGTAATTTGTAAGTAGTGACATAATCGAATGCAAGTGCAATCAATCAATCACAGGAATGCGCGGTTAATTAATCCGGATAGAAACCATTCCATCCAGCGACCACTGAAATGGATGGGCTGACCGCTTGGTGGCCTTACGAAATGGACAGTTTAAACCTTCTAAACTAGTGGAATCTCGGAATCACTAGTCTAGAATGGCGAAGGCAACTAGAAGGATGGGCCCCCCATCGCTATGTTGCAGCCACGTGTACGAGCTCAAGATAGGTTGAGGGTAGTGCGGAGGAGGTTGGCATACTGTTCAAAAGCATTCCACGTAGGACAAATATGAAGCGAAATATTATTCAGAATAGACGTAGTAAAAAGCACGAGAGAGAATTGGTTAAGATATGATTGCTCCAATCGAATATTACTTACTGTACCAGTATCAAATATCATCATTACAGGAGTTTGTTGTGATGGATGTCCCAGCATTGACAGCAGCAAATGCAATGAGAAATTCCAAGCGTTAGAGAGAGAGAGAGGCAGGATAGCAGAACGCCCCTGCCATCTCAGCAACTACCTCAAGAATCAGAATTTTTTAATGAAAAATTTTAAGACAGAAAAGAAAGAAAGAAGAAAGAAAAAATCAGAACTCGAAGACAGCGATGAAAATGGAGAAGCCTACCTGACGACGACGCCAGCACTCACCGATGGCCTAGCTTTATTCTTATATGAGATTATTTACACCGCAATTTAACCAGCTGAGCCAACTGTTTGTCCTTTCCTTGTCTTTCCATCCATCATCATCTTTGCCGTTGAATAAAGTTGCTTTATTAATTGGCCAATTCTTTTCATTTTTACCCCCTCCCTTCATACGCTGCGGCAGATCAGGCGGGGCCCACGAACCTTTCTTGCTCGGTGAGGGCGTGGCGGAAGTGGCAACGGTGGCCATAGGGACACGTGTCTCCGGCAAGGACCATCCTGCAGACCTCTGTCTTGTAGCGGGGATGGCGGATGACGGGACGGAGCTCTCCGATGCCGTGGGCGAACTGGCAGTGGTCGCCGTAAGGGCAAGTCCCGCTCTCCTGCCACTTGTTGCAGAGCTCCGTCTTAAACATTCCCTGGTTGTACACATCGAACTCCAGAGCTCCCTCCTCACTCTTCTCCCCAGGCACGAATACGCGTTGCTGCAATACATTCAAACACCCGACTGGATTAGAAATATGCAACAATAAAAAGAAATGGAACAAGTCACTACATTTAATAGTAAAACCACCTATGGTTGGCAACTATAATATAGAAGTTAACGGAAGATAGGGCCGGGGTCGCCATTGAGTAATCTGGGTGGATTACATTTATAAATGACGTATCACACGCTGGGCGGCTGCGGAAAGTCTCGATGCTTAGTTATTTGTGGTAAATCTTAATGATACGATTTTGAGTCAATTGACCCAAGTGAAGGCCCGCATTTTGAAGGTGTTTTTCTGTTATCCGGATCTGTATCACTATCGAGACCGCATCTGCGACTCACGAAGCATGCAAGTCTCCTTCAGAGGTCTTCTTGCGACTTCTGCTCTGTAAACCAAACACGACTGGAAACCGTAGTCCTGGGTCCGGAGAAGCATAATAGGCCAGACGCCTTCATCTGGCGGTGAATCTCTGGCCCTCCAGCCAATGGTCAGATAAAAACCCACCCAGAAAACCGTCAATAATGTTAGTGTTAGGCGTGTTAGGTTGAGTGGGGGTCACTAGATTCGCTTCACTACTTCCCGTGTCGCCAATTAATACCATACTTGTAAAAGACTAGGCCTAGCAGAACCAATTGACCGGTCGAAATGAAAACAGTATATTGACTGTGTTCGTACATTTCTAGACTCGTAGGGTCCTCTTTCAAGAAAACAATACGTAAAAAGTATCTACATAATTAAAAATGACCATCCATCAAAAGATATTTTTCCGTATAGTAGCTAAAAATTCCGAATCGTCTAGATTTTTGCTCCCATGGAGTACTGAAAAATGAAAGAAACGAAAATGAAGTCTACGGAGAGAAAAAAAAAAATGCCACGTGCACAACGCAAGGTGGTAATGCATAAAAGAAAATGGCAATTTCAGTGCTAAGTAGGAAATCCTTTTTGTGACGATAAGCAATAAAAAGAGAAAACGAAATGAAAGAAAAGGGTACAAATAATGAATGAATTGACAGAAACGTACCGATCGGACGTCGACAGGGCTTGGAACGCGGAATCGATGGCCTCGGCTCGAGCCGGCATTACTTCCACCGGGCGGACTGACCTTCAGAAACCCGCTCGACCGAATCGAGATGCTCTTTGGCAGCGTAACCCGACGATCTGTGTTCCTCCTCTCGAAACGATTCTCCCCGTAGCCCAGCACGCTTGTCGGACTCGTGTCCGGGATGTCGTTCGATGCAACGCCGTTTCTTACGCCATCTCCCAAAGAAAGGCGCCGGAAGTCGTTGACGACTGACAGAGGTTGATACCCGACCGCACCGACTCGTGTCGGAAGCGCGTTCTGTTTTCCCGTCAAAAGGCTTAAACGCTTGCTAAGATCTCCATTCGCAATCCGCAGCTTTGCATTCTCCTGCCGCAGCGCTTCCACTTCGTCCATGGCCTCGCGAAGATGAGAGAGACACGCACCGTACTTTTCGCATAGATCGTGGTACTGCAACGTCAGCGTTGCAAGGTAGAGACGGTTTTCGGTAGTGTTCGCGTTTTCTTCATCGCAGGAGCAAGAAGACGGGCTTATGGAAATGGAGTTGGAGTTGGGAAGGGAGTCTTTCGGAGAAGAGACGGAGTAGATGCTGGTAAAATCGTACCCGTTGTTTCTGTTTCGAGGCGACAAGGGAAGCCGCTGGCTCTGAGAGGGAGTCGGAGACGGGATGGCTTCTTGGATGCCGCCAGCGGCGGATCCGATCTCCTTCTCCATTCGTAGCTGAAAGCGGAATCATAAAATCAAAATAAATGCATTTCTGAAAGCTAAAAATGATCGCAGATCTTGAATACACAAGAATACCAAACGCAATGCCTTGTTCATGAAGATTTTCTTGAAAAAAATAGAAAATGTCAATAGAAATCCGAATTCCAGTGAGCGATAGCAGATTTTGGTAAATTTGACAAGGAAAATCAAAGGAAATGCTACGAGGTGATTGCACTGATTTCAACGGATTGCTGGAAGCTGTTACTTGGATAACGAAAGCGAAAGGAAACTTTTACGCAGAGAACGAGAGCAGGTAGGCATAGAGCAGTATACCTGAGCTCGAGATCTTCTCGGAAACGCCAAATGCAGGAAGTCGGTCGATTGTTCTAAGAGAGGGAGAAGCAAGAAAATGGAGGGGAAGCAGCCTTATATAGGCGGAGCCGGGGAAGTAACATGCCGGCCAGGAGGAGACCGCATCTGAAACCGTTACATACTCGTAACGAAATGACGCGCCCGCAAACGGGCAAGGGCATAACGGCGGATGACGTGGAGGCCATCGTCCTAATTGGCATAACGGAATCGTTATCAGTCTTCTCGGGCGCAGCTCGGCATGTAAGAGCGTGACCAAAAAGACAAACGATATGATGATCGGGACCGTACAACTGAAAAATAAATCACACTATCCGAACCGTCCATCTTCTTCAAGGACTACGACTAATTTAGATTTTCAAATCCAATCAGTAATATATATTCGGTAAATAACTATGGAAAAGTGGACCATCGCTGTGGGGTTATATGGACGGTTAGGATTGATCAATCATGAAGGGATTCATTGCCCGAAACCTTGCTGTACTTAATTACCACAATACCCTCGGTTTCTTGAACAGTAAGCAACAAAGGCCTTTCCCGCGCAGTTATTTGATACTCTGGAGACGGAGACAGGTGATACGACGGACGGTCGAAACAATTTGAATAGTTTGGTGCTATAGATGTTCATGAAAAGGAGACGGTGATCTCATGCACTCCGTGAAATGCACGCGGATTACTCAGACACGAATGGAAACCCCAGTCGAAATGTCTTTTTACGACTGTCCAATCAGAGTCATTTAGTGGTCACTAGCCCATCGAGGGTGGATCCACGTGATGTGGTTCACATCATCCAGCACACGTGCAAGTGCAGAGTCCGGTACTTAGACTAAAAAGGCAGCTTTTAGGAGCCGTGCTATAGAGAGGTCTCTGACGGTCTGGATCGTGTGTGTCCACCAACGGATGGTTCGGATCATCAATGGGCAATTTTGTCGTTTGCAGGCCGTTCCAGACGGGAAATCCCCGAGTCGTGACTCGTAACAAAATGCACGTCCTTCGTAGTTCGTACGAGGGAAATTACCACAGGGCCCTTAGCTTTTTCCGATCTACAGTGAAACTTACGTCGATTTTTATTTCATACCCATACGATGATTATATTAATTTAATTAACAAACGTTCATA
>JAYJMB010017761.1:14990-27235 GCA_036873735.1 Pouteria campechiana
GAAGAACACTCGATGATCTTCTTGCTGTACAGCTGCCTGTACGTGACAAAGATCGACGGGGGTATTTTGGTCATGAAAACGAGGAAGGTTCACCTTCTCAGGAGAGGTCGTGAGCCAGGTGTATTTGCGTATTTTACATGCACGTGAAACGTATGTGTGTATGGTTGCAGTTAGTAATGATGATGTTTGCTTTGCTTGGAAGGATGGATGGTGGTGGTTCCTCATGGAATGATGAAATGACACATGGATTAGGACATGTTATGGTGATATTATCATGTGTATTTGTTGCTTCCTTGCCAAAACTATAACTAACTTTATAGCTCTCCCATCAATTCCATGCATCGTTTGGTGCATCAAACTCTATAACTTGCACTTTCTCTTGTATGGATGTTGAAATCAAATCTCCCTTTCTACTTCTTTTGCTTTTTAATTTCCCAGCTTCATCATTAAATAACTACGCATGGTTTTCATCTCAGTTCCACCCAGTTGGACAGTAGGATTTCGTCCAACCCGCGAGAAACTTTCCAGGTGGCATGCGGGTACGAAATCCAAACCAGCCACTAGGTTATTCCAGGCTGTCAAAAAGTATTTCGGTGGAAGGAGAAAGCAATAGATTAACAAGCTCCACCATGTATCAAATCGTTTTGAGTGAAAAGTCATTCAAGAGCCCAAGGTGACCAATTATTAGCGATGAAAGCCAATTTTGGGGCTCGTTTGACATGACCCTTTGAAAAAAAATGAGTTTTCGAAAAGAACTTCCGAAGTAGTTCAAAGTCATTTCATCATGATAAAATGATTATTTTGATTATAAAGAACCCTGGCAAATTGTCCGGTGAAAATTGATTCTATAATGAATAAATATATAATACATATAAACTACTAAAACTGGCATGCTTAATTCACCCACCTTCTTCATCCAGTCCCAACTCCGATCCTTTTCTTCTTCCCTAAACAGCCCTTCTCCATCACCCCATTCGCCCCGTCCCAAGCCCTTCTCCGCTCTCCCTCGCCGCAGGCGGCAGCAAGCAGAACCCACCCTAGCAGCCAGCAACCCCGCTGGCCGTCCCAGCCGCAGGCGATGCCAAGCAGCGACCCTCCCTTACAAGGATGATAAATAAAGATTCATCCTTGTAGGATGGTGCTTAGCAAGTTCTCCTTGTTTCATGTAGGCTCAGTAAGATGTACATGTATTGCTATGCTATGACTATGAGCACTTTGAGAGGGAGGATGCGTTGAGTTAGGATTGGAGCTGCTGTTACTAGAGTTTACAAAACAGAGGGTAGACCTTCGTCTCATGTTATTGGACTTGGTCAAAGAGGGACTATGGCTTGATCGATTGTTTAATACTCCTGCCCATAGCCTCATCTCATGCACTAATTCATTTATGAATTAAAAACGACTCATGATTATTTATGTTTCATATGCTCTAATTTAATTATGAGGTTTTCATGAGTTGATGTTTTGCTTAAATTGAAACATAAATTAAGTTTACAGTCAAAATTATAACTAATCCGAATTTCAACCTGAAATGCAACCTAGAACTCAGCCTGAAACAGTATTGAACCTGGACTGGACCCAAACAATAAAGCTAGAATTAGATATAAAGATTGAGACATTAGAAATAGGATTAAAGTTAGGGTTTTGTGAAACCTGGCACAACCTAACCTGATTTGCACCCCTAATTGGGCTCTTATAAATGAGCATGATGCACCTGAATGCCAAACTCATGATATTTATCAGCTATAAAGGGAACGCATCCAAAATAAACAGACCCTTTTTTATTATATAAAAAAACGAATACGTGATGATGTAGAAAAAAATAAACTTATTATGAGTCAAATATCACATTAGATAAAAAAAAATGGTGGGAAAACACCTTAAGCTTCTTTTGCTTTTTTTTGGGGGGGGATTGGTTGTGGGTGATTTACAACCTATTTACAATAAAAGAAACAACCCTGCAGTAAAAATATGTGGAAAGCCCAATCCTTATGCCCCACAAACCCTTGACTATGATATGGAGCATCCACCACCAATCAAGCTAACATTGCAAAACATTTCCACTACACTATTTTATCATATTAACTGTCAATTACGCAAGCCAAAACACCTGGGTGCCCGCTGTAGGCAAGCCAACTCAACCTAGCCACTCTGATCTGGCTTTTTAAAACATTGTAACGCGCCAACAATCTCCCTCCCGTCTGCTCTGCGCAGCTTGAGTGTGAATTCAAATTTGGGTGCGCAAGTCACCTTAGATATGAATGATGAACCCAAGCTTGAAAGCCAAGTTTATATTGATTTCAAGATGAGCCAAGCAATATAAAGCTTGGCCCCACTTGGTTCATTTACAGCCCTCAGTGACAAAATTCCAAATTCAATGTACAGATGAGGTCCAGTGATTCACTAAACCATCCTTAATTTTAGGCATTTGGCTTGGAGGCAATTCCTTAACAAATGAACCATACAAGTGCCGTAGAAATATGAAATTGGATCCCATTACAGATGTAAAACAAGGCCCAAATTCCAACTCAAAAAGACATCTCAAGATTGTTAAAGCTCACACATTTGCAAGATAACAAAAAAGTCATGAAAAAATTGGGACTGAAGGTGAAACGGAGCAACAGCTTACATTGATCCCAATAATCATTCAATGACATTGACAACACGAACCTTGAATTTCATCGAAGCATTGCCAGCATGCCCATTTTCCAAATCTTCTATTAGTTCACGAGGTCAAACATGAACACAATGAAAGAAGATGCAATCAACAGATGGCATGATCAAAAGCATGAATGCTGATTCTCTCAAAATTGCAACCGAAATGGGTCAGGAAGAGATCAGCAATAAGCTGCAATCCTCTACCTGGTTTAGCTAGGCTTAACATGCACTTCAATTATGTCACCATCCTCCATACCTAGGCTCTCAGGGGTCATGGTAGGACTTACTTTATCCCCATCAAAACAAAACACCAAGACTTCTATTTTCTGACTAACTTTTTCAGAGTAAATTTTGAAGAGTCTCTCGAACTTTTCATCCTACAAGCAAACAAGAGTCTCATTCTGTAATAAAGATGAAGATTTTCCAACTGGCTTCAATTCAATTTCCTAAATTTAATGTGAAGTGGGAGAAATGCATTCATAATAGCAAAAGAAAGCAAATATGAAAGTATTTATCCCAAGCACCTTTCTCTGCAGTGAAACATAAGTGTTCCATGCTTGCATTTCAAACATATAAAGAAAATGACACGCCATACTTGATTAATTGTTCAGGTTCTAGAAAGCTCTCCAAGGAAATAAATTTCATTACGAATTTGTTGACTTCAGAAATTGAATTCCATCATTATGCTTGGATTTTGAAAATGTTGTACATAAAAATGCTGCTGTGCATTTGGATGGCACCTATTGGACAATCTTTCCCTTGAAAGTACAAGGCAGGAGCATATGAGATGATAAACACTGCTTGTGTACATGCAAGGAACTAGAATTGTGTCACTAGTCGTAAAATAACAGGTGCTTTGTCAGAAAACCCAACCTCATACATAGGCAGAATGACTAGGGCAGATCATCAATTCAATTTAAAGAACTTGCATATTCAACCACATGGTTTCTTGAAACTGCATATTTGCCATTAACAATAAATTTTGCAAATAACCCCTTTGCATCCACATGCCCATCAAAGGCCATTGTTAATGCCATTATATATTTTGTTGAAGAATCAAAATTGCCCATTAAATCTCCTCTCCTCTTCCTCCATCCATCTCTTTCATCGAATCAAAAAAAAAATAAAAAAAATCTACAATAATTAAGAATAGCCTCCTAAGAAAGCATCTTCTTGATGGTTTCAAGTGGGTTAGATTAAAAAGTAAGGAGGAATAAGAAATGGATTAGGGTAGATGCTCTTTGTACATAAGAATGGACTTAAATGGAAGCAAAAGAAGAGAGGGAAGGGATTTAGGTTTGAATGGCTTAAAAAGGAAAATGGATATTGTGATTTGTTTCATTAATATATTTCCAACAAAAATAAATAAGTTTGAACTGAAGAAGAAGGTGGAAAAAGAGATTCAAATTTGAAAGGCATTAAGAAAGAAAAATGACTTTTTTTTAACAAATTTGTAATTGATAGGTTCTCTTCAAAGCATGGTTGTGCATATTGGTATTGGACATTGTACTGGCTCCTGGAAAAATCAATACGATATTATTAAGACCTTATTGGCCTATATCAAACACGTTTTTTTTTTGGGGGGGGGCCGGAGATCAAAATAATTATTAAAATATCAAAAAATCAAAATATACAAGAATATATTGTTATTTTGTATTTTGCACATATAAAAGATAATTTATTGATTGATTCTCACTATGCTAGCTATCTATGACTCCATCTAGTTAGCTTCTGTCAGCTAAAATTAAAATTTTCATATCAACTCAAATAGGCTATGGGTAAACTAAATAACAAATTCTATATATTAAAACAATAATTGTCAAGATTTTCTCATTAAAAATTAACCTATGTAAAATATAAAAATAAACAACAATGAATTTTAAACACTTTATTGAGTCCACTGTCTAACGATTCTAACCTAACCTTTTGCAAAGTAACCTAAGAAGGATCCTTTTGATCTATGTAATCTCTCCATGTCAAGAGACATCACAAAGTGGCATAATCCTTTGTTTGATGCCCTGCAATGAGGAGAGAGAGAGAGAGAGAGAGAGAGAGAGAGAGAGAGAGGGAATACTTTTGATTGATCATGATAAAAGATACTTCGGATTTATTGCAAAGTAATTATGAAAAACGCATAAATTGAAGCAGTATAAGACCAGCAAAGGAGGCTAAAATTACGATTTTTCCATTAAGATTCAAATCATGGGTGGTGAAAGTTAACTAATAGGATTAACTTACTTTCAATGACCTCCTATATGTCCTGTAAATTTTTAAGGTTTATGCTTTCAGTAAAGTTAATTTCCTGATTGAAATGCTCCAGCTACTTCTTTACTGATAGTAGATGAAGTGCACAACTTCCTGACACATCCATAATCCACAGGCATAATCAGAAATGTCACCATTTCAGCTTCCACAAACATCGACGTCACAAAAAACAGAGTCAAGCACAAATTATCATAAAAAATAAAATAAAATTGACAGTTATAAGTAGCTAGAATACACATGAGTGCAAGTTGACAATGATATGAAGTTTTGGAATAGAGAAAATGTAGCCAACACAACAAGTAAATGTAAGCAAGCTCCAGAATAGGATACATACCATAAATACGCGAAACTGCTTAACTCCATCCTTGTCCTGGATAGAAATGACAATCTTTGCCCTTTTATCACTTGGCTTGGATGGGTCGTTTGCTTCAGTTTCCAGAGATGACTTTCCTGAACAACCAATTTCTCTTTTCACAGCCTCCTCCACTGCTCGCACAACATCTTCAGCAGATTGAGTGAATGAAGCCAACTCCTGCTTCTTCAACCTACATATCTAACCATAGTGAGAACTAATACTTCTGCTGAAGTGCAAGATGAACATCAGAATAACAGATCTAAAGCATGGGGTGTAAAAGTCTTAACACGGTTTAATTGAATTAAGAATACTTGAGAGTTTGTTGAAAGAAAAATGTTGCAATCCCTCAAGGTGCACCGCCAAAATAGTAATGGTAGTTCTAACAAGAATAATGACAATGGCAAACAACATGGTTGATGTTAAGGGTTTTAACAGTGAATCAAAATGGTTTTAGATTGCCTCAGATTAAAAATTCAAGGTATTCTTATGCTTTAAATCCAAACAAAGCTATTGCTGAACTGTTGCTGATAAAACTTGACGACATTCAACCTATTTGCACTGACAAAAATCTATTTTATTCACAAATCTACAAACCCGAATTACTGTTTTCAGCGTAGTATGAACATGACATTCAACAGAATTTCCTGGCCACCTTTAGAGCTTCACATCCTTGCATTTGCAAAGTGGCTGTTAATGTTGAGTTTTTTAACAAAGGGTGGTAATACAATTTAATCTAGCTTTGAAAATGCAATTGTGAGGGTTTGCTCTTATTGTTGTTCTTGACCAAGATAAATGATGATGATTTCATCAAGTTGACAGTACCGGAGTAAAACTCCTGCTATATTTTATACCACATACCCTGGCATTATGACATTATCAACCAAGGCATTTCATGAAGGCAACAGTCTGCATTGTAGCCTGAGTTTAGTGAGACATGAGCAAGGATCTGACCTGTGACACCCCAAGATCTTACATAAAATGTTGACTAAATAAAGGGATTATTTGTCCTTCCAAGCTTCTCTAGCCCGCAACACATCAACCATAATATTAACCTCTAGGATCTACCCAAGCCAATAAATAGATCAAATAACCATCCATGAAGGACAATAGGCCTGAGTTTTTGCAAAATAAATAAATAAGATCCCTAATTCCACCTCCAATTGACAGATATGCAAATAAAGAGGCCCCTATAATGGAATGAATAATTCTGGGCCCAAGAACTGGTGTGCCACCAAAATGGTCCTTGGGATGACAAACTTCACACCCAAGGGACACATGAGCTAACACATGAGCTAACAAAGGGGTCCCTGGACACAGAATGCACAATTATGCTCCTAGCAGATAATGCGCCATTAGGAGATACCTTTAACATGAAATGAGTATTGGTGTCTAGGAGATACATAAGCTGAAATGAAAAGTTGGTATGCAGAATTGATGGTTCCTCATCCATAATAACCAGCAGCCAACTACTAAACTTTAATCAGCAATTCTTTCCAGACAATTAACATAAATAACCAACAGAAAATGTCCCTGCTTCACCTGATAATGATTTCAAGAGCCAAAATTGTGGGCCCATTTGCAGCCTGGATCAAACTTATGAATTATTGGGATCACGCAGCACATTTGTGGTTTGTAACTCTAACTGAAATTGTAAATTACATACCTTAATTCTTGTATTGTGGGATCCCTTTCAAGTTCAACTCCAGCAGCACCTACCAGTTTCGTGGGTGGAGGTGGCAGCCAATCCTCCTCTTCCTTCTCACCTTCATCAACTATCACAACTTCACTGCCCTCAGCTTTCCTTTCTGTCTGAGAATTCCAATGACATTCCCGGAGGAAAAGTTTAGGAAAAAAACGGAGGAGGCATTATTTGTATCAACCATTAGGTAAATTTGTACTTGCTACCCACAGATTGTTATGGAGTGGCAACTCAAAATTTCATCTTGAATGGCATAGCCAGTCAGCATGCCAATCTGGATGGTAGAAAGTCACGGTTACCACTGTGAATAGAGCAGTATGAAAAGTCACCTCTATCAACAAATCTTAACAGTGAAATTGATAACCATCAACTGGACTTATGAGTTATAACAAGAAAAATGATCAAGTTCTACATCGAATAGCAGCAAAAGAAATGAGAAATGATTCTTTGAAAGCACATCGATGGATGACTAGCATTCGAATAATTGAAAATAAAGTGTCCAATTTTTAAGGACCCACTGTAGTTGTATAATGAACAGAAAATTAAGCTTATTTGATTTTCTGACTATCGGTTCGGTGGACAACTCAAAATGGGACAAAAAAGAGAACCCGTAAGCTTACGATCTCAACAAAAAAAATGACCACATGATAGGGTTAGAAGCTCTCAATCAATTAAATTCATGATTGTAACTTAGCCATGCTAGGTTTCAAGGTATAAACAACTTATTTAAATCAAGGCATGCCACATGTATGATTTGAAAATAAAAAAATGCCACATATGCTGCCAGAAACGCAGATATCTCCCACGGAGAATTCTCATCTATAATTTACCCAATCTGTGTGATTGTTGGCTAAGGCAGCCATTTTAGTCGGCACTTGGTAGCCTTATCAAATTACAGTAAAAACGCCAATGCGAATATATGACCAAAAACGGAAAAAAAGAAAAGAAAAGAAAAAAATTAAAACTTGATTGAAGGAATAGCGAATGAAGCACATACCACCGAGGGACTAGAAACCCTCTTCCTTTTCGCGGGGAAATACAGAGAAGAAACCGAGCAATCATCTACGAAACAACAGCAATCATGAAGAAGATGAAGACTGGGGCGAAGAAAACGAGATTGAGGGGCGGATGCGGGGAATACCATCAACATATACGAAATCGATGGGTTGAATGCGGCTGTAGTCGAAGAGCGGTTCCAGCTCGTCTTTAGCTTCTTCCTGCAAAAACCACCGCAAGGAATCCCGATTTTCAAAAAGATTGCAAGCCCCAGAAATCGGATTTTGAATACATACAGTCATGAGAGATTTTCTTACCATAAATCGAGAATTTGAATTTTTCTGAGAGGCAGAGAGGGCCGCGCCGGAAGATGCCTGCATGTGGCCGTTTAAGCTCAAATTCGGGGCTAATGCCACGTGGCGGTTCTCCGGTTAGCCCTCACCAATGTCACCCGCGATTGATAATTTTTTATTCAATATCAATTATCCATCAGGTTTATTTTTTGTAGTCTTAAAAATCACTTGAATTGGAAATTTAAATGGATTATAAAAGATTAAAAATAACGAAATTATCTAAAAATACTTTCTTTTAGATTGTGAATTGATGGTGAAATTACAAAAAAATGATATTAATAACACTAAATGTGATTTCCATCATTGAGTAAAAAAGATTAAGATAAATAAATAATAATAATTAAAAATATAGATAATAAAAAATAAATAAATTATGTTATAAGATATATGTCAACCCTGGATCGAAAAATAATTTTTTTAAAAAATTCCTTTCTGCTCTTTTCCCGTCAGTGTTGACAACCACCCTTAAAATAAATAGTTTTAAATATGATAATTAAACGCCTGAAATCATTTTCGAATTCTAAAAGCAGCTTCCGCGATATGACGTGACGGTGAGCATGGACTGTCAATGCCACGAAAGCCTCAGCAATGGGATTACCGAAGATGCAGAATTTTTTCTTTTAATAAAAGATAGAATTATTATAAATATATGCAATTAAATATAGCAAACCTGTACTTCTCTTGGAAAGTAATACCTTATTTAAATAAGCATAAAAAGAGATAAAAAGTAAGCACACAGTGCTTCTATCAAACATGCGTTGATTAAATTTGAATTAAATAGCCATTTTAATTAAATTTTAGTTTATATAGTATCCACCCTATTATGATGTGAATATATATATATACATATATATATATATATACGCGCGCGCGTACAAATTGTACTTGGGCTGGGATCAGGCCCATTTAAAATTTCACTTACTCTTTGGACTGTGACTTGTTTGCCCATCATTCCAAGCATTCAAGTTGGTCGGGTTGGGGAAGAGGACTCGGTTCGATGGAGATTAGGCATTATTTATTTTCCTAAATTGGCTTCAGCGCATGCTCCCTGCTTGCAGAACTTTTGGACGCATGCAACGTGGAAAACGGCAGTTAATTTAGCAGCATGTACAAGTACATGATAGTCGGTAGACCCCATGTACAAAGTACTCTGTAAATCTGGCCGAAACCGAAACTCATACAACATTTCGTTTTCGTACTATCCTATCAAATATTTTAAATATAAAATAATTATTTCATATAAAAGACCATTGAAATAAGACATTTAAACAAGTCTCGTTAAATGAAAATGACAGGAATTGAACATCTACGGCAAAAATGATGATATCAATAATTTTTATGAGTGCGAAAATTACAAGGTTACCGTACGGTTGTCAAGTTTCCCATCTAGGGTGAATTTCATTCGAATTGCCTGTTTAGGGCCAATGAAAATTAAAAGTAAATTGTTAAGCCAATGTGGATCATCTTTATCCGCCCGAGTAGCGAAGCTCTCCATAATGAGAGGGGTGATGTTTGGACCATTTTTAGCATCCTCATGCTTTTACGTTTGGTGGAATGGGTAAGAAAAGGAATCCCTTGTCATTCCCACCTTGGCAACGCGCTAATCTCGACCATTGAGTTTTGTAGGTCCCATTGAGGGTGTGAAACCGCTAGAGAATTTCGTTGGTAGAGAATCGTCACCGTCTAAATGGTGACTGTCGAATAGGAACTTGCAGTAGAATGGTCAGTTTGCTCAAATTCAAAGTGCCAAAACAAGTGATTGATTAAGATTGTTTTGATCGAGACAATTCCCTCTCTCTCTCTCTCTCTGGATAAAAATGCACTAGGTGCTTGCAAGAGGATGTTCCATGCCTCCACCAAAAATCAGAAAAAGAAAAGAAAATTAGAAGGAAAAATGAGAGATGAATTTGAAAATGATTAATTAATAATAAGATCTCACATAATCTTTGACAACCGAGTATATAAATGTCACTAATCTCATTGGTTCATCATCCATTACCAAGAATAAGAAATGATATTAACATAAATGTATGCATCCATCCTAAACATTGAAACATTATAGGCAATTTCTTAAACATGCAAGTATTTGGGTATTTTGCATATGCTTCTGATTCTTTTTTCTTTTTTTTTTTTTAATTTCCCATTTAGGGAATTTGAGCTTAAATGCAACCGTTGGAAGGGTTTGCCATTTGTTGGAGAGGTATTGAACATGCCAAGTTTTAAATTAATTAACCTCGGTTTCCCCGCACATGCGCCCCCAGAAATCAACGTGATCAGATTTTCCCTGATTTCGTTGATTTATTACTGAACAGAACTGAAAAACCATTAACCGCTTTGTCCTCCAGAAATCAAGGTTAGTTTTGGAAATTTCAATGCTCTTAATCACGCACTGAAAGAGTAGCCAGTAATTGTATCACACGAGCGAAATATTCCTGCCTAGGTAAAATCTTGCACCCTGCTGCTGCATTATGCTCATCCCACCCATCCATTTCGGGCCCCACCTTGATGTATGGACGATATTCGATCCACCTGTCATCTAAAGCTCATCTAAGCCACTACATAATTTACGTCCAAAGCTTCCAGAATCGATTTTCAGCTGTGACATGATAGGAGAAGAATAAGAAATGCCACGCATGTCTCACATCTAGAAAGATCGAATAGATCGGTGTTCCTTCCAAACCGTCGAATTTGGAATGATCAACCTATGCTCTTGGGATGCAATGCAAACACATGAATAGGCAGAATCAGTCGTTCATCATGGTGGGCACAATTAATAACGCGTGCATTGTTTTTAATTCTCTCGGTCTGATGCTCTTTCTGTTTACTATAAAAGCTTGGTTTATTTCAGGAAGATGTACTTGCCATGCTTGGATGAGCTTTCATCCTCTTTTGTTTTGATAATCTCTTGGGCTGCCTCCCACGATGCAAAGAGGAAAAGAAGTTGAGGAGAAGCAAGGTCAGTCACCGCAGCGTTCCAGAATTTCCCCGGAGGGTCTTCGAGTTCTAGTCGTGGATGATGATCCCACCTGCCTGAGAGTTGTTAAAGAGAAACTTGTTTCATACAAATATGAAGGTATTACAATTGCAGATTCTTCTTTTTTTCCTTTCTTTCTTTTGTTGTTGTTCTTCTTCTAGATCTAGTTACCATTGAAGACCAATTCGAGCTTCCGTTAAGCACCATTGACCTGGTGAAGTTGCACGCAGAGCTTTTCCGCCTCATTTCTGCATTTCTTTTAGTCTTCTTCTTCTTTCATTCGTATATTATGGCCACCCAGTAAACCTGGTGTTTTCCATAGAGAGTAACATGATTTCGAGCCGTAGCCAAACCTGATCTACATTGTGTTTTCAAGTTACCAATTAGATAAATGTTGGTTGATTCTTTCCTATCTAGTTTAGGGCTTCTGATTTTGCATACCGCATGTGAATTGATATATTCTTATGCATGTATTTTGTTTGGATGGATAGCAATTTTGGCATAATGGGGTTTGTTCTTTCATTCCCTTGTATTCATCTTTAATTGGATTGATTTTTGAAGCTGCGTGAATGTTTTCAATGCGAATAATATTGAGAATAGTATCCCTGTAATTTAGGAGATTATGTGTATAAAGCTACACAACCGCTGAATGAATTGGCATCTTCTTCCCAAATTAGATACTCGATTTTACAAATAACATTAGGTCTTATGATTTCCTTAGGGTTTTTGGTTTCTTCCTCTAATGTTTGATGGGATTATTGCTGTGAGGATTTCGTGTCCTTTCGTGGAAGTCCCCCTTGCCTGCGTGGACATTTACACCTAAGATGATCAATGTAAATCTAAATTTCAAATCCAGATGCACATGAACCCCTTTGGGGGGGTGCTAATTCCATTAAATTCTTTATTGGATGAAACCTTTATGTTTCCTTTATTTTTCTGAGGATAAAT
>JAYJMB010017772.1:0-43527 GCA_036873735.1 Pouteria campechiana
CTGCGAAGACGAAGATACCCTTGTCTCCTTTACCCAATCTTTTGTAAAAACCTCATCACTATTGTAAATCAATTTTCATTGGAAAATCACAGCACCTTTTTAAGGTACAATCTATTGTATTTCATTTTGTGTTCTTAAATGACAATCATGGGGTGATACCCCTTTCTATGTTCCATGGCTAATAATCTTTCTTCTTCTACTTGAGTTTTTATTGCTTATTTGGTATCGCCATGTTAGAGTAATACATACCTGGATTAATGAAATGCGATCCTCGAGTGTTATACCATGAGTCATAGCTGCCCCTTTGGTTTATTAAGGGCCCAATGGCAACGAACTCACCTGATAGCTCTGTCGAGGTACACTCAGTATGAGTGAGAAGATAACCTATCATGACCTATTGAGCTCGGGACTTAATCTGATTATCAGACTTTTAACACTCAAACTGTATGGGAAATCCATATAGATAAGGAACATGGATGAGTTGCTTGCAAAATATGGTGTTACACAAAAGGTAGCAACACAATATCATTTGTAGATGAGTGGACAAGTGGAGATCTCAAACAAAGAAATCAAGACAATCCTATATAATATGGTTAACCAATCAAGATAGAATAGGTGGAAAAAGTTGGATGATGGTCTTGTAGGACCATTTTTAGAACACCAATCCTAATGTCTCCATACAAGCTAGTTTCTAGGAAAGCATGTCATTTGTCAATGGAACACAATGCATATTGGGCTACAATGAAACTAAATTTCAACACAAATGTAGCCATAGAGAAGTAATTGTTTCAATTGAATGAGTTGGACAAGTTCAAATTTGAGGCCTACGAAAGCAGAATGATATATGAGGAGAAAATTGAAAGATGGTACAACAAGAAAATTGCTCCATGATGATTTGAGGTAGGACGATAAGTGCTCTTGTACAATGCTTGACTAAGACTATTTCCTAGAAAGCTTATGTCATGATGGTCAAGAGGGAATTTTCATTTTTTGCAATTATAGTGAATTCCTTTAATTAACAACCTTATCTATATGGATGTATGGACTAAACCAAATTCAATCCTAAAGCATATGTAAGATGGGAGATTCAATGTAATTTGCTCATGGATAGATTATTGGAGGTGTGTACTTGTGTCGTTATTTGAGTTGTTTTGAGATTTCATGCTTTAAGTTAACTTGAAGGCCAAGCTACTATATTTGTTTAGTCTAACCCCTTTAATTAACTTGATTTTGATGATGAACATATATTAACAACTATGTTTTGATGATGTGTAAATATGTGAGTGAAAAGTTATAGCACTAACAAGTTACTTTCCTAAGCGCTGTAGAAATAAATGAATAAAACCAATAAACTACACTAAGGAAGTAACTTTGGAGTTATGAGCAAAGGAAAGAAATCTATATCAAGTTGAAACTCATCACAATTAAGAAGAAAACCAAGTAAATTCTCATCAAACAATGAATCCGCACTTAAAAAGGAATTTTAGAAGCATAAGGATAACTCTAAAATCAAGTTAAACAGGTTAAGAATCATTAGAAGCCAATAGAAGATTTGAAGGACCAGTTTGAAGTGTGAAGGACTTGTCTGAAGTGTGAAAGTTCAAAGGAAGGATCCTACACTTTAGAGGTCTGAAGGACCAATTGGAACTTAGTTTAGAGCAAGGAAGTCTTTTTGGGTCTCCTAGAGGTTGGCTTAACCTAAGAGGGGATGGATGAATTGGGTTTATAAAAATTTATTTCTTAACCCCTGTTTGATTTCATTCCCTATTTTTCGTGTCACTATGTAAGTTATAATGAAATAAGTAATATAATAATAAAGTGCAAGTAAAAAAAATCACATAAACAACACACACATTTTTTTTTATAGTGGTTCAAGTAACCATTCCTACTCCACTCTTCCAAGAACACACCTTTTGTGCCTTGGGTCCACTATCTCTCTATAGTGAAATTATAACTAGTGCACCCAACACACTTCTAGATTCCAGCTTTAGGAAGCATAACAAATTAATAAGCTATTCATGAGACATACTCCACTGAACACACTTGTTCTTCTTGATTCCATCTCAATGGGGCATAAACTAGTGTTACTACACTCTTCTAGATTCTAGCTCTAAGAGGCATTAATACAATATAGCTATTGGTTGTGAGACACACTCCAACAGACCATTACGACTCTTCTTGAGTTTCTTCTCCAATACCATCTTAAGGTAATCACAGAAATGCAAATTGAAAAATAAATACACTTTACAAAGTATTTCACTAAAGGCATAGGGGAAATCATTTGGAAACTTTGAATGTTGACATTATTGTTCTTCTCAGAAGTTGTTGAGAGCCTTAATGAATGCACCAAAAAAATTATAGTATGAAGGCTTTGAGTTGGTCTTTTTGTAAGTGAAAGAATGAAGATTGGAGCTTAGTAAAATGCAACAATTATTGTTCTCATTTCAGCTTTTCTTCTCTTATACCAGCATTGAATTCTAGCCATTAGAGATAAATGAGCTTCATTAAATGCATAAGAACATTTGAAATTATTCCCATTGAAATCTACCATCTTCTGGTTGGGTATTATAATTGTGAAAGCTTGTTGATCACAAGTGTTGGTCCTATGTAATAGATAGCTCAAGAAGGAAAGGCTGAATTGAGCATATAAAAATTATGGCCAAATAAAAATTAATGAGTTAAGCAGAAGTTATGATGCAGCACGTATGGAATTTCCATATTAGTTCATTTGGTCATAGTGACTCCTTCACTTCCAAATTCAACTTCTCTTAGCTATACTTATTTTAAATAAGTAATTGTGTGTTTAGTGATATGTGAAATGTGATGATGAGATAATTATATGCAAAGTAAAACAATCAAGTAGACAATATACACAATAATTTTAATAGTGGTTCGAGAACCCCATCCCTACATCCACTCTTCCAAGAGCACACAGTCATTGTGCCTTGGGTTCCACTATATCTCATATAATGGAAATACAAAAGTGCTCTTAACACTTCTTCTAAATTCTACCTCTAGGTGCCATAAATAGTATTTTCAATACTCTTTTGGATTTCAGCTCTAGGGTGCATAAAAATAGTGCTCCCAGCACCTTTCTGGTTTCACAAGTTCACTAGGAAACTCACTCGTTTTGAAGATCCACAGCAAACTTATTAGTTTTCTAGAGCTCACCAACAACTCATAAAATATGATTTTCTTAAGCTTACCACAAACTCATATAGATGATTAACAACACTCATTTTTTCAAATTACATTATCTCTTTTACTAGGTCGATTTGTGCATAGTTTGAGCACAATAAAATGATAACTCATTGAAGCACATTAGATATCAATAACTTAGATATATGATTAAGATAGAACTTCTAGGCTTATTGTCTATCAGCTCAGTGAAGATTGATTATCTAGGAGGAAGTATAGTTTGATTGAAAGATGTTACTTGTTTAAGCTCTGTTCCTATTTTTCTCTTAACTTTCTCAACCTTTTTTATTGATACTATACTACCTTTATATTGCTTTAGAAATTTCTACCCATTGGAGGTAGTTGGCTTTCTTTGAATGTTGAAGAATGTTTTGAATTTTTTCCTATTGAAAAGTTATCTTCTTGATAAATTCGTTCATAGCTGGAAAGCCTGCATTGCTATCCTTGAAGAAGATGCCTTTCCAGTTTTAGCAAACGCTGGATAAAGACTTTTCTATAGGACTTACTCTTTCATTACTTTGTAAAGATGCTCATTAAGCTTGAAGGGACACAGCCTCTGAAAGTTGCAACCTATATCAGAATGAAGATTGCTTTCCTTTAAATTTGTTTCCATCTTTAGCTGAGTTTGATTTTTCCAGTTTGTTTAATAGAATTTGCTTCAAATGCGAATTTGACTGGAGAGTGTAGTCAGTGATGTCTGATACAAGTGGTTCTACTCATCATGATATACCATAAATATTCAGCCATATTTTATCTGAGGACTTTGTTTGATCAAGTATTGGATTATCTCTTGTAAGTAATAGATAAATTGGCTCTAAGTAGATCCACATAATAGACAACTTCACGTATATAAATTTCTTTGAGATCATTGTAACATTTTACTTCATCTTCTAGTTTATCTACTATAAACGATAGATTAATTGTAGAAGCATAAACAAAGTTCTTCTCTTTATTTCTCATCAGATGAAGTTCTCTTAGCAAACAAAGTTTATTTCACTAGGCAAAGTTGCTTTGTCTATCAGTTTGTCTATTGTAAGTAACAGACGACTCTAGTTGGCGCAGACAAGGCTTTTTTGTGGCAGTCAAAATGACTTTTTCTATTATTTGTCAGCCAAAGACCAAGTCTTCCAAATGGTTTGTTTAATGATTTGTCTATCATAAGTGATAGATGAAGTTATGAGGTGCAGATGATTCTTCTTTTTAGTCATTCATTTGATGGGTTGTCTGTTAAAAGTAATAGATGAATCATTGAATTATAAATGAATCATTTCTTTAGTGGTCGTCTGATGATTTGTCTATTGCAAGTGGCAGACAAATCTTGTAGATGAAAATGGCAAACAAAGTTGTTCTTCTGTAGTTACTGTGCTACTTCTACTTCATCTTCTGTCTTCTATAAAAGATTATGGACAAGTTCCTTGATCTTCTTCAGTTTCAAATAGACTTTATAAGAAAGCCAAATGCTTGTATAATTTGATTCCATTTTAGCTCTTCATTTGTCAAAGTTAATCTTCATAACATCTTTGCTTCTCCAAACTGAATTCATCTTTGTATTGTGGAAAAATGTTGAGTATAAGCAGTTTCCCTAACTTTCTATGGAATAATTTATCTAAATCTTTCTTCGGTAGATGCTCTGTGATACAAACTTTATCTGTTGGAGATTTATTTGATCACTCATTAAGGCTTGAACTTCATAGCTAAAGATGCTCTTTGTGGCTTCTTTTCAAAGTTTTAGTGCCATTCTTTCTGAGCATTCGTGTCTTCTTTCTGTCAGTGGATTTTGCTTGTTGATATATTCTCTGTATACACTATCCAATGTATTTGAATTGTTTCCCTATATATTTATATCTGGTTCTACAATACATAGGAACACAATTTTTTGTACCATAAATGTTCACTAATATGTTGTTGTTCATCATCAAAACTTGGTTGTTTGCCATATACACCATTTGGTTGAACAGCAAGTGCATGACTATATAAGAATATAGTGTGCAAAGCAAGAGTCAATCCCATAGAGAACTGTGAAGCTGATTCAATTATATATAGTTACTAAAACTAAGTTATCCTAAATCAACGAGATAAATTAAAGACTAAGTGAATAAAAATGCAATGTTGATAATAGAAACAAAGCATTGAGTAATGTAAAATAGAATTCAAGTTGTAAGAGTTTGGGGATTCAATTTCACCATTGAATGATATTCAGTGTTGCTGAGATGTTGGTGTCAATTTAGCATCTTAGGTTCATTCTATCCACTATATCATTATTATTGTTAGGCATTCTAGTTTAAATCAAGTATTTTCTCTCATTCTAATTACCTATGGGGTGTAGTTGTAATTGAGGTTGAAAATTCATGAAGATTAGAAGAACTTTAACAAACCAAGTATAATAGTTTAGTATATGGCATCTACCTTAATGATCTACTCATTCATTCAAGAGACCATAGTACATGTTTTAGCATATGGTATCTACTTTAACTGTGTACTCCAAGATAATCAAGCTAAATCACATAATTGGTGATCAGGTAATTAGATAAATTAGATGATTGCATTTAACACAATAAATGAAACAAGATGTTATTGATTTGATAAACTAACAATATCAATTAACAACAAATATCAAAGAGGGCTACATCATCTCCCCAAAAAAGAAATTTAGTTCATGCTAAAATTAAATAGAAAACTCTTCAAAATATGCATGTGGTTGAACTTGGAATCCTTCTTCTCACTCTTTTTGCTTCTCATGAACAATCCCCAAAACTTTGTTTCTAGATTTCATTAAATAACCCAAGCAATAGGGTTTAAGTAGAACTCTTTCACAACTACAATGCCTCTACTCGTAGAGATCCTGTTCCAATAATATCTTGCTATTTTCTATAAAAATATAGCTTCTAAAGCATTGCAATGCATAAAAATAGGAGTTCTAATAATGACTGAGTTGCTGCATATCGTGGGTTCTAAAAATTATAACACATCTTAAGCCTAAAAATCAGCTTCCAATAATAACTTCACAATCCACATGACTCAAACTCTAAAATTTTGCAGTAGCAAATGCATGAAAATTAACTTCTAAAAATAACTCAATTTGCACACTTCAAAATAATTTATAATTCTGCAACTTCTGAAACCAACAGGTGTTGCAACTCCCAACTTCTATTTACAATTTTGTCCCTTTAAAATAGTTAAAAATCTTCAAACTTACTTCTAAAAATTGTTGCTAAAAAATCCTTCTGAAGCTTAAGAAATTTCTTTCTTGTTAAGATGCCTCAACAATTCTGATGATCAAAATTTTACTATGTCAGAAGTTCTGAAGGAGCTTCAAAATTTCTGAAGATTAAGCTTTGGAATTCTTTCAGAATCTCTATATCTCTGTCGCACTTCAGAAGTTATTTTGCGCCCCTTCAGAAATTTTGTCGCACTTCTAGAGTTATTCAAAACCTATTAAGAACCCCCTCAAAAATCTTGTCGCACTTCTGAAGTTATTCAAAACCCATTTAGAACCCTTTAGAAATTTTGTCGCATTTCTAAAGTTGTCCAGAATCCATTCAACACCTCTTTAGAAATTTTGTCAACCTCTATCACACTTCTAAAGTTATTCAAAACTGATTCAACACCTCTTCAAAAATTCTGTCAACCTCTATTGCACTTCTCAGAACCTCTCTCACAATTCTATCACATGTCTGAGAATCTTTGTCAAACTTTTGAAGGTAAAGCTACTTCATAAATTTTGAGATCGAGCTTTTGAAATATGTAGGAATCTTTATATGAGGCCACAATAATTTTGGGAAAGGATGTAAGTGTTCATACAGTTACAAATGGAAGGAGCATGTGTAATCTTAGGAATTTGAAAGGAAATTCTTGGCAAAATGGAGGAATAATGATAGATATAATCAATGGAGTGTGTATTTTGTTCAATTGGGAGGAAATACTATGAAAGATAGTTGATAAACATCATGAGTGAGCTGCATGTGCACGTGGCTGTTGTATACCATGGAGCACCATAAAAAGGGAGAGTTTAAAAAGCTCTATCATCATTTCCCCAACAACAAAACCATCGAGCCTCTCTCTCCTCATTCCCTTGCTTGCGACACCAAAATATTAGGAAATTGATGGCAAATGGTCTAACCGTACCCCGCCATCAAGATAACGCAGATTTCAGCAGATTGGAGCCGTGGAGATTTACGGAACACCTGAAAGATTTCTCCATGGCTCAGATTTTAAGAATTCTAATCAAAGAAGTTGTGTGGTAAGTGATGTTTATTGATGATTAACCACTCTTGCTAGATAGATTTAAAGAATTTTAGCTTAGGAGACAATATCATATAATTGGAAGGTTGGAAATTGGGGAGAATGATATTATTGCAGTAAACAGGACGTTATGATTATGGATTAAGGCAGAATTCATGTTAAAACATACGTATATGTAACTTGAGGAAGAAGTCCAACATGTCTATAACTGAAATTATGAAATCTAAAATTTGCACTAAGGTGTTTGATGAAATGACCATGCAAGTAACTCCTGATATTGGTCCCTTAATTACTCCTTAATCTTGGTTCAAACAAAGAAAGAAGTAAACCCTAGAAAGGGTTGAATTATAAAATGGGATTAGGGTAAAAGTTAATAATGCATTCTGAAGTTTAAATAGAGCAAATACTAATGAGTTATGTTTTGTATATAGGACTATGGATCATTGAACAAGACTTGGCTTCTCAAAACTTAAGGCAAAGGAAAAGCTTATAGGTTTAGCATAACATAAGCAAGTTATTTTAATACTTACCATTTTCTATGTTTAATAACATATTTTGGGTAGTATGAATCATTTTTGAATATAATTGATGCATGTAAAGATAATGTAAATCAAGAATGAGTGATATATGTTTGATATTCTACTATGTAAAGTAGGACACATAAAATGTTATTATGAGTTGTGCAGAAGTGAAGATAGGTGGATTGATCTGTAAATGAATGACAAAATACAATAGTTTTGTTAGTAAGAACAAATTGAGTATGAATTATATATTTTGGTTGAGAGTATTTGTATTAACATGTAATAAAATATGTATAGGATCAATAAAGAAATGAAGATGTAGAAAAAGAGGAAGTAAGGTGAAATAGGTAGGAAAGTGGGTTATCTTTTGAAATTTATAATTGATATTCCCTATGATTGCATTTTGGGCATGGTTGTATGATTTTAAAGTGAATGGAATTGGTATTCTCCATGAGTGCATGATATGTAAGGCAAGGGGATTAATTTTTTAAGTAATTGAGCTATGTTTTGATTGAATTATATATATATATATATATGTATATTGGGCATTATATGGTAATTGTTTAAAAATTGTTGAAATATGTTATGCTTATGCTTAATGTATGGGAAGTATGTTAAATATGCTTTGAAATGAAGTAATGTTAATACATGCAAATAGGGCATAAAAATCAAGTCACACAAGAAAGATAATGGAATGATGCTGCAGCATCCAAAACTGATGCTAAGGCATCCAAAACAATGTTGCAACATCCAAACATGATGCTGAGGCATCCACCCTACTGTGCATAACAATTTTTAGGCCAAAACGATGGGATGCAAAAGCATCCAAAATTGATGCTAAGGCATCTAAAACGATGCTGAGGCATCCAAATTGTTGTGAATAGTAAAATTTCTGTTTTTCTTTATTTTGATCATTTTATCAAATTGAGTATAATTTTAATCTTTATGCTATTTAGAAAGTGTATTTTATTAAGATATGATTGAAAAATATTGAAAATAAAACAAGTAAGACTGTATTAAGATAATTTTTAGAATGGCATAAAAATTTGGAAGATAAGTGTATTTGAGCTTGATGATTTAATGAAGTATGAAATTACGTTTGACTATTTGAATAATAATTAAATGTATGACTGGGTGGTTGTCATATTATGATCAACATTGAATGACATGAGATTTTTTTATGTACATAACATGGGTTTAATGAGTTAATTGAACATTCGAGAATATTGAGTAATTAAATTGAGAATTTGGTGCTTGAGCCTTTTTGGAAGAATTTAATATAGTAATGGGATGTTATTTATACATGAAATAAACTTAGGATTCCTACAATTTATAAAATTTTAATGAGGGAAAATGTTGTGTATACCTTTATATGAATTGTGATTGCTTTATTTTATTTGATAAATATTATATAGGTTAAACCCTAATCATTTGGGGAAAGCGTTGTCCATTTTTCTGTCGAAACTAGTCGAGTTCCAAAATGGGACTCGAGCACCCCACCCTAAAAGTGAGCAAGTCAAGGTGAAAATGTAGTATAAAATGATAAGTCACACCTCGAAAGGCGGGGCGTGAAAAATTTCTATTGTAATTGTATTATACAGTTTAAATACAGCCAATATAAGGGAAACTCTAACTGAGAGCTCTCCTGTTACTACCCTGGTAGTGCCCATGAAGGTGAGGCGTTACACTCTAACACACTTTTGAAGGTTAAGTTGCTTTAGAAATTATGAGATTGAGCTTTTGAACCACGTTAAAATCTCTTATGCACTTCTGACATTATTCTAAAATTCTTAGATCAATACATCACTACTTCAGAAGTTTCCACTTCACCTCTGAGATTGATACTTTATTACTTCACCTCTTAAATCGATACTTCATTGCTTTAGAAATTCTTATGTTAATATTTCACTGCCCAAAAATTCACTTCACCTTTGAGATTGATACTTCACTGCTTCAGAACTCCTGACATTATGTTGAACACTTAAGCTAAATCTGTCTCCATCTATACCCAAAATGGCCTTAAAAGATCGAGATTTCACCACATTAGATGGCAAATTCTCTTTCCTTCTTCATCCTAATGATGTAGCATTTGATTTGGATGTCGCGGCAATAAACTCTCTGACTACTCCAATTACTGCATTTGTTGTTTTGATGCTGCGACATCAAATTTTGACGCCACAACATACAAATCTCTATTTTCTAAGTACTCAACATCATCTCAAATGCCGCAGCATCTGATTGAAATGCCACAGAGCTCAACTTCTTCAACTTGTCTTTTTCACTTTTATCTACAAATAGATATAATAAATCAACATTGAATTCACTTATCAAGTAATAACCAATTTAGTGCAGATTTACTGGATGTGCTTATAAACACTAAATTTACATTAAAAGAGGATCCAAAACATATGTGAATTTAAGCTTTAAAACATGGTATATTATGAGCTCATCAAATACCCCCAAACTTAGCTTTTGATTATTCTCGAGCAAATTAGCTATTTGAACTCATGAATCATTTAGGAAAATTTCTCTCAATCAATCTATAACATGCCGATTGGATTACACATGTGCACATAACTCAGAAATCATTCAAGACACATACCAAGTAATCTCATAAAACTTATGCTTCATCAATCCTTTCATAATGTGAAAGTGTATGTGTGTGCAGTGTCAATCTCATGTTGCATGCAAGTTTTTCAGTCAACAATGTTAAAACCAGTGATTCTTATGACTTCATAAGGTACCCCATAAGTTGGCTTTTCATAATCCCTCTCCACTAATGTAAATAAATCTATTTACTTGGATCAATAGGTCTTTATTAAGCTTGTAATGGGGCCTTAGGTTTGGCTAACAAAGAAAAAAAGTAGGATTCACAAAGTAAGAGATCATAATTGAATTGCACACGAATGTCCATTTTCTAAACTTTTAGTTTGGGGCTCTATTTGTTTTATGGGCTATATTACTATCACACTCCCAAACTTATTTTTCTTTTATATTCATTAGTATGTAATCCCCCCAACTATAAGCTATATTATTACCACATCTCCAACTTATCTTTTTATTGAGTTCATGGAGATGTGATAACCCTGACTTGTAGGATAAAACCTAATTGATTCCTTTCCTTTTATCTCCTTTTTCTTTTGACTTATTCTTTTTAATTTCCCAAAAATTAATTTCTTTTGTTTCACTCATACCTCTCTAACAACCATATGCATATAATATATCCCTTATAGGTCAAGCATGATTTTTTGAGCTAAAAGGGTCTAGATGATGCGTCTAAAGAAAGAAAATCGAATGGTCATCTTTCACATGCATTGTAGATGTCATTCTTTCATTAAGGTTCAAAGGGAACACTAGTGACATGATCATTAAGGTTTAAAGGGGACACTAGGGACATGATGTTCTAGGTTAGCTTGAAAAGCTCAAACTGATCAAAGAATGCTAAATCATTTCCCAGTAAACATGTTATTTGGGATTTTGCCTCGAAGGATAATGAAACAAATTTTAGCATGTTCATGTCAACCAAAATATGTCACTAAATTGACAAAATCATCAACTGATCAACATGCAATTCACATGATCATTACGCTCAACGAAATTTTCATCAGTCATGAAAAGAAGTGTTGGTCCCATGTAAATGAATAACTTAAGAGGGGAGGGGTGAATTGAGCAAATAAAATTTATGGCAAAATAAAACTTGATGAGCCAAGAGGAAGTAGTGATGCAGTATATATGTAATTCCATGTCTGATTGTATGACTGCTTCACTTTCCAAGTTTAATTTTTCTTAGTTATTCCTATGTCAAACATGTTGTAGTGTGTGTGTGGTAATGTAAGTTATAACATTATGCTTGATGAAGTAATGAAGGATATGAAGCAATTTCTCAAGCAACTAATGAAAATAGTGAAGTGCATGAAAGATAAAACAAGCAAGCAAATACACATAGGCAACACAATTTTTATAGTGGTTCAAGAACCTCGTCCCTACATCTACTCTTCCAAGGGCACAAACTCATTGTGCCTTAGGTTCCACTATATCCCACGTAATGGAAGTACACTAGTGTCCCCGACACTCTTCTAGATTCCAGCTCTAGGGGTCGTGAACAAGTGTACTCGACACTCTTCTGGATTTCAACTCTAGGGGGCATAAACAAGTGTCCCTAACACTCTTCTAGTTTTACAAGCTTACCAAGAAACTCATTGGTTTCAAAGGTCACCAGCAAACTTGATGGTTTTCCTGAGTTCACCAACAACTTATACAATGTGATTTTCTTGAGTTCACCCCTAACTCATATAGCTGATTTGACAACACTCTTTTTGCACATTATGTTGCCTGTTTTCTTAGGCTGATTTGTAGAAAAATTAAGCTCATAAATAAAATGATATCTCATTTAAGCTTTGTTCTTGTTTTTCTCTCTACTTCCTTAACCTTCTTCATTGTTGCTGCACCACCATTATATTGCATCAGAAACGTCTATCCAGTAGAGGTAGTTGGCTTTCTATTAATGTTGAAGACCATTCTGATTTCTTTCATTGAAAAAGTCATCTTCTTGAGAAACTCACTTGTAGTTGGAAAGTCTATAGGGTCATTCTTTGAAGAAGGTGCTTTTTCAGTTTTAGCAAAGACTGTATGAAGAATTTTCTAGCTGACTGACTTATTCACTAGATTGGAAAGATGTTCATTAAGCTCAACCTCTGAGAATTGCAACCTTTATAAGTGTGTAGATTGCTTTTCTTTAAATTTTTTTTCCATCCCAGTTAATCTTGAATTTTTTGGTCTACTTTATAATCTTCGAATGAGATTATAATCTCATAATCTTCGAATGAGATTATGACCGTAGAGTTAAAGTTAACGTTGTCTGAAATAGTGACTTCTACTTTTTATTATATGTCGTTTAAGAACTTTGTCAGATCATGTTTTGAATTTGTCTGTTGTAGGTAATAGACAAAGTAACTCTGAGTAGATCCACATGATAGACTAATTCATCATTGTCAGAGACTATTGTAGAAATTTACTTTGTCTTCTGGTTTGTCTGTTATAGGTAATAGCTAAATCGTAGAAGTGCAGATGAAGTTTCTCTTCTTCATTGTTCATCAGATGACATTCTCTTAATAGACAAAGTTTCCTTCATCAGGTGAGGTGGCTTCGTCTGTTGCTTTGTCTGTTATAAGTGGCAGATGGTTTTTGTGGTGCGGACAGAGCCTATTCTCAGCAGATGAAGTATCCTTCACCAGATAAAGTCTTCTTCTTATCAACCAAAGTACCTTTGTCTATGTAAGTGGTAGACGATTCTTCTTGACAGACAAAGCTTTTTTCCTAATAGACAAAATGTGCTTTGTCTATTGTTTGTCTATTAGGATTGGTAGATGAAGTTTCAGCCCGTAGACAAAGTCTTCCAAATGGTTCATCTGTTGGTTTGTCTGTCAAAGTAATAGATGAAGTTATGGCAAGCAAATGACTTCTCCTTCTAGTGGCTTATATGATGGTTGTCTGTTAAGTAATAGACGATTCATTGAGGCATGGATGACTTGCTTCGTTAAAGGTTGTCTGATGGATTTTATCTATTGCTAATGATAGATAACTCTTATAGGTGCAGACGACAGACAAAGTTTTTTTCTTTAGTTGTTATGCTGCTTCTTCTTCATCTTCTATATTTTCATAGATTACAGATAGGTTCCTTGGCCTCTTCAGTTTTCCAATGAGTTTTATATGATAGACAAATGCTTGAGTAATTTTGTCTCTATTTTTGCTTCTCCATTTGTCTTCATTTTGTCTCTTCTTCTGCAAACTAAATTCATCTTTGAGTTGCAGACAAGTGTTGATTATAATTAATTTTTCTATCTTGTCCATAGAACAATTTGTTTAAATCTTTTTGAAGCGGATGCTATTTGATACTGACTTTATCTATAGGCAATTTGCTTAATCACTTATTGAAGATTGAGCTCCATGGCTATAGATTCACTTGATGGCTTCTTTTCAAAGTTTCAGTGTCATTCTTTCTGATCTTTCTTATCTTCTTTTGGTGAGTGGATTGTGCTTGCTAATGCATTCACAATGTATGCTGCCCACTGTATTCAAATTGCTTCCCGGTATGTTTAGACATGTTTTTGCAATGCTTAGGAATACAATTGTTAGTACCACACATGTTCACTCATATGTTATTGTTCATCATCAAAACTTGACTAATTGTCACATGCACTATTTGGTTCAACATTGTTCCCCCTTTTGATGATGATAAAATATTTGACTAAAATACCTTTCAGAGAGAATACTCATTATTGTGAAAGAAATTTATGCATAAATGTATTGTGACTCCCCCTAACTTAGTACTTAGTATAACTTCTTTTATTTTTAGGTTTTAGCTCATGTGGCTCAGCTCCCCCTAAGTAGGTACCATCATTAAATTTTACTCCTAGATGATCCTATTTTCACTCATTGCTCATTGCATATATTTCTTCCCTTTTTTGTCATAATTAAAAAGACAAATAATTTTTCAAGGAATAATATTCAAGTTGTATGTAAAAGCCATAACTTAAGAACATCCAAGTTATAAATTATGTCTGAGAATGTACAATATTTAAATAGAATCAAAGAATATACAATTAATAGTTGAAATATTTTCTTTAAGCTATTCCTTAATAATCTTGAATTGAAGTTGAAGATTAGGATCTACTACATATGGATGAAGAAGAGGTTTTTCCTTCAGCATTGGCTGTTATCATTCTTATGAGATACCACAAAATGTAACTTAGGGATTGATGTATCTTTAATTTTCTAAGGGGCTATCATCTTTTGAGGGTTTGGAAACTGCTTTCTTAGAAATTGTGTACTTGAGCTTGCAGGCTAGAATTTTATATCTCAAGTAAGGAATAGGATTTTTTAAGATGGGAAGAGGAAGTATTATTTTAGAAGTATTTAATTGTGAAATTTTAGATTTTGTGGAGGTAGTTCCTTCAGGTTCAATTACTCTTATCCTTTCAAAATAATCTGGATTATTGAATTTAGGAAATGGTGGAGGTAAGTTGGCAAAATATGTATCGATTTGCATGAACCTATGTTGTTGATATACATCGCGTGGAAGATAGAATAGATTAGGGTTTAATGTATCAAGAATCATGCGAGGTGACCCTCTTGAGGACACCTTAACAAATAGGGGTTTGTTTATTTGTAGAGGGATTTGTTTGGATGATGATGATGATCCTTGGAAATTTTGTATGAAGTGATCACTAAATTCATGTATGTTAGGAAGACCAGGCTTGAAGTTTTTAGGAAGGGTCTTTTAATGATATCAACATTAAGTTTTATGAATTTAGGGTTATTAAAGTGTGGGAATGGAAGATCTAGATAACTAAAGCTTGCCTTTTACGCTTTCAACTCAGAGGAAGCACGTTTATTTATCTTTTGTTTGTGTTGAATTTCTTCTTTTGTTAATCTTATCTTTTTACTAAGTTTTATTGGTGGTGGAATAGAAATGTTAGGAGATACAAATATTTGAGGTTCTTCTATAGAGTGAGATAAAATTCTTCTAGGAAATATATAGGTGCTTTTCCTTTTTCAATAGAAGTGAATTTCTTAGTTCTGATAGTGGAGTGATGAGTGGAGGTTTTTATGGTTTTGAGAATTTGAGGAAGTGGTGTTTCTGAATCAAACATTTCTTTATCTGACTCAAATGGAAATGAATGTGAAGAAGATGTAGAAATTGGAGAATTGTGAGCAAAGGAGGAAGTTGAGAAATGGGTATTCCTAATTTGTGAAATAGATCTGGTTTTGTGGACTAGAGAGGGTTTTGGAGAGAATTGAGATGGTTGTGTTTGATCTTTGAGGGATTTTATTGAGGAGATTAGGGTGTCTAGTTTTTGATCTAATGAATCTATCCTAAACTTGAGAGCTGAAAAATATGTTTCAATACTGATAAGTTTTCTTTTGTAGGTTGTGTGGAGGGGGTTGAGTTAGTGAATGTGATTGGGTTGGTCTAAGTGATTTTGTACAATAAGGTGGTCTAACTGTTGCCTCTGCTTCTGTTGCTACTGATCTTGTATGTACATATTCCTTCCGTTATTTTCTTAATCTTTCTTCTTCATTTCTTATCTGGCTGTTGCAGGATCTTCATTTTCCATTCTTGTACTTTCTTTGTCAGGGAAGTAATCTTGAATAATCTCATTTATCATTTCAATCACAAAATCTTCAGTGACATCTTCTTTATCTAATTCATTAATTTACATACACAAGTTAACACCTTCTACTATTGTTAAAGTAACTTCTTCTCTTTCTTCTATGACTGATTCGACTCAATCTTCTCCCTCTTCTTCTTCTCTAACCCTTTTTCTTGCCTTCTTTATTTTCTCAGTGATCACTTCTTTTGATGAGATGGATATACCCATTCTTTTCAATGTCACTACATTAATAATGTTTGAGTACTTGAATTCTTCTAGTACTTCATGTGATAGATTTACCTCTGCCTTTTTGAATATTTTGGTCATTGCCATTCCATATAGTAGAGGAAGTCTCTTTGATGATTTTATTTGTTGAAGTTGTTTAGACATAAGTTTGGCTAGATCTACCTTCCTTTTGTATTTCAGTGCCCATGGAATCCTTACATCCCTTTCTAAAATATTATCCTTGCTTCCGATCTTGGGATATACATTGTTGCTTAGGACATTGTGTGCAAGTCGCAGACTTACATCGAGATTCTTAGGGTTGAGACTTTTTACATTGTCCCTAATAGTTGTCTCTATTAGATGTGAAAATAGCTCTTTTCTAGATATTGGCCACTCAAATGTTTGTGTCTCTATCATGCGGAGATTTAAGCATTCTTTGATGTTTATCATCAATCCATGACTTCTTTGTCTTAGGATCATAATTGCAAAGAAGTATTTTCACCATTCTTGAATAACATTTATCTTTGCAACTCATGAACTTGTTACAACCCTGGAAACTTATCCAACTACATACTTTCATCTTCATTTCTTTAAAGAAATAAAAATAAATAGCTTTCCCTTTTAGTACCTTCCTTTTGTTATACTTGCTCATAAACTCATGATAGCTTTGTTTATCATTTTGAAAGATTACCTCAATATGCCAGTTTCTATGAACTCTTAGTTTATGAGGTGGCTACATCTCTTCTGAATCATCTCTATCTTTTCTTCTATTGGATGTAGATACTAAAGTTATCTCTATGTTCCTTGAATCCACCATCTCTGTCAGTCAAGGTTTTAGGTTTCTAAGGTGGAGGATCTTTGGGGGTTTTTGATAGAAAGACGAGTGGAGGAAAATGACGCCATGAGGACAAGTAGTGGAGATGAAAATAGTGGGAATTTAAATCACCTTTTTCTGAGGGAGGATTCTGTCTCTAATAGTGAGTGCAAGATGTGGGTCTGAGATGAAGTTAAATAGAGGATTTATCAAGTATGTCCTCAGGAGCTTTAGATGAATTTGATGGCAACAGATAATCCAGCAAAACTTTGTCTACTGGCAAATATGAGATGATAGGATTTTTGTAATTTATTTTTGCTCTAAGATAACATGATCATTTGAGGAGATAACATTGGTTTTCTTATGATTAAAAGTTTTTAATTTTTAGAGGTTTGAGTGATTAATCTTTTTATATGCATAAGACAATCAATGAGGCATGTACAATTGATTCTAAATTATATACTTTTAATTTTGTAGGTAGCTTACTATGTATGGCATTTAAGGCATGCTATCAATCAAGCAGATATAGAAGATTTAAGAGTTTAAATTAGATGGTTATGTTATTTTCTTAAGCCGATAAGATGCTGAAAAAAAGGCTTACTTCATGGTCTTTAGCTCCTCTAAATTCTATAGATGCTTCTTCTGACTTCTCTTTTCTCTATAGCTCCTATAGAATCAATTGCTTTGGTCTTCTGAACCTTGTTAGCTTTATAATTTCTAACGTATCTTTAGCAAAGTTATATACCAGTGTTCTATTATACTTAGTGGGAGACAAGAATTTCAAAAAAAAAATTCAAAATCTATCATTAATGCATAAAGATGTGTGAATGTATAATCTTTGAGTAGGAATGTTGTGGAACAATCTAGCAATGGGAATCTCATCACAATTTGGTAGTTAGGACTAACTTGCGAAGCTTGCTCTAATACCACTTGTTTATCCCATGTAGATGATTAGCTCAAGAGGGGAGGGGTGAATTGAGCAAACAAAATTTATGGCCAAATAAAGCTTGATGATCCAAGAGGAAGTAGTGATGTAGTATATAAGTAATTCCACATTTGATTATATGACTGCTTCACTTTCTAAGTTTAATTTCTCTTGGTCATTTCTATGTCAAACATGTTGTAGTGTGTGTGTGATAATGTAAGTGATAACAATATGCTTGATGAAGTAATGAAGGATATGAAGCAATTTCTCAAGTAACTGATGAAAAAAGTGCAGTGCATGAAAGATAGAACAAGCAAGCAAACACACCAAACAACATAATTTTTATACTGGTTAGGGAAACCCGTCCCTACATTCACTATTCCAAGGGCACCAAATTATTGTGCCTTGGGTTCTACTATATCTCATATCATGGAAGGACACTAGCGTCCCTGACACTCTTCTAGATTCTAGCTCTAGGGGGCATGAACAAGTGTCCCTGACACTCTTCTGGATTCTAGCTCCAAGGGGCATAAACAAGTGTCATCGACACTCTTTTGGTTTTACAAGCTTACCGAGAAACTCATTGGTTTCAAAGGTCACTAGCAAACTTGATGGTTTTCCTGAGTTCACCAACAACTCATACAATGTGATTTTCTTAAGTTCACCACTAACTCACATAGTTGATTTGACAACACTCTTTTTTTGCACATTACATTGCCTCTTTTCTTAGACTGATTTGTACAAAAATTAAGCTCATAAATAAAATGATATCTCATTGAAGCTCATTACATATCAGTGCTCCACGTATATAATAATGATAGAACATTTAGGGTCATTATCTATCAGCGCAATGGAGATTGATTATCAAGGAGGAAGCATAGTCTGATTGAGTAAGGTGTTACTCATTTGATCTCTGTTCTTATTTTTCTCTCAGCTTCCTCAACTTCTTCGTTGTTGCTGCACTACCTTTATATTGCTTTAGAAACCTCTGCCCTTTGGACATAGTTTGCTTTCTATTAATGTTGAAGATCATTTTGATTTCTCTTGTTGAATAATTCATCTTCTTGAGAAACTCACTTGTAGATGGAAAGCTTGTAGGCCTATTCTTTAACGAAGGTGCCTTTCCGGTTTTAGCAAATACTAGATGAAGACTTTTTTGGTTGACTGACTTATTCACTAGATTGGAAAGATACTCATTAAGCCTAAAGGGATGCAGCCTTTGAGTATTGCAACCTTTATTAGAGTGTAAACTGCTTTCCTTTAAATTTCTTTCCATCTCAGTTAATCTTGAGTTGTCTGGTCTACTTTATAAAATTTGCTTCAAATGAGATTATGATCGTAGAGTTAAAGTCAGCATTGTTTGGCATAGTGACTTCTACTTTTCATTATATGTCATGTTTTATTTGACAACTTTGTCAAATCATGTTTTGAATTTGTCTCTTGTAGGTAATAGATAAAGTAACTCTGAGTAGATCCACATGATAGACCACTTTGTCATTGTCAGAGACCATTATAGAAATTTACTTCATCTTCTAGTTTGTCTATTATAAGTAACAGCTAAATCATAGAAGTGCAAACAAAGTTTCTCTTCGTCATTGTTCATCAGACAATGTTCTCTTGACAGATGAAGTTTCCTTCATCAGTTGAGGTGGCTTCGTCTATTGCTTTGTTTGTTATAAGTGGTAAATGATTTTTGTGGCGTGAACAAAGCCTCTTCTCAGCAAACAAAGTATCCTTCACTAGATGAAGTCTTCTTCTTATCAACCAAGTACCTTTATCTATTGTAAGTGGTAAACAATTTGTCTTGATAGATAAAGCTTCTTCGCTGTTAAACAAAATGTACTTTGCCTATTGTTTGCATGTTAGGATTGGCAAACGAAGTTTTAGCCCATAGACAAAGTCTTCCAAATGGTTCATCTTTTGGTTTGTTATCATAAGTGACAGACGAAGTTATGGTGAGCAAATGAATTCTCCTTCTAGTCACTTATACAATGGTTATCTGTTAAGTAACAGATGATTCATTGAAGCATGGATGACTTGCTTCTTTAAAGGTTATCTAATGGATTTGTCTATTGCTAATGGCAGACAACTCTTGTAGTTGCCAATGGTAAACAAAGTTTTCTTCTTTTCTGTGCTACTTCTTCGTTGTCTTCTATATTTTCATAGGTTCGTTAGCCTCTTCAGTTTTTAGATGAGCTTTATATGATAGAAAAATGCTTGAGTAATTTTGTCTCCATTTTGGCTTCTTCATTTGTCTTCATTTTGTCCCTTCTTCTGCAAATTGAATTCATCTTTGAGCTGCTAACAAGTGTTGATTATAATCAATTTTTCTATCTTGTCCATGGAACAAATTGTCTAAATCTTCTTGGGGTGGATGCTATTTGACACTAACTTTCTCTATAGGCAATTTGCTTGATCACTAATTGAGGCTTGAGCTCCATGACTATAGATTTACTTGATGGCTTCTTTTCAAAGTTTTAGTGTCATTATTTCTTATCATTCTTGTCTTCTTTCGGTTAGTTGATTATGTTCGCTGATGCATTTGCAATGTATGATGTCCACTGTATTCAAATTGCCTCCCAATATGTTTAGACTTATTTCTGCAATGCTTGGGAATATAATTGTTAGTACCACACATGTTCACTCATATGTTGTTGCTCATAATTAAAACTTGACTGATTGCTACATGCACTGTTTGGTTCAACTAGAAGGACTTACTACAAGAACTATTGAAACACAAGGTAACTTCTATCCTTCCTTCTAAATCATGTGCAATGGTAATAAAAAACTTAGCATATGTTACTGATCATTAAGAGAGAATCCATCCTATTCAATTTTAGCATTGTATCATAGTTGCTCTAGATTTCCTTGGCTAAGTCATTAGAAAATGTAGCTCATTAAAAAAATATACATAAATTTGAAAAAAAATTCCAATATTAAATTGAATGCAAATCTGAAATCTAAATGTAAATCCCCTGAATGTAATTCCCAATATACCCCCCAACTTAAACCAAAAATTGTCCTCAATGTGAAAGAAGTTTAAGTTTAAGGGCTTCCCTAAATAAAGTGCATCCTCATCCTCTTATTCTAAAGTTGGCTTGGCATCAATTTTAACACTTGGAAGAGTATTCACAATCCTCCAAAATCAAATTTCCTCCTTGTACAATAAAAATATCAAACCACTAATTAAAGAAAATAACTAAACTAAATGCTAAGAAAACAAAGAAAGGTTAGAAAGAATTGGGTTGCCTCCCAAAAAGTGCTTTATTTATAGTCTCAGCCCAACTATGGCTTTCCATCTTTGAATTAAAATTTGGCCTTTTTATGATTTGGTTATTTGAAACTTGTTAGTGGCGTGTAGAATTTTGGTCCTCCCAAAACACAGTTGCATGATTCAGCATCTTCTAATTCATCTCCTTTAACTAGTGTTGCTTCAACTATGTTTACAAGCTTTCCTAAAAACTCCTCCATCATCCCATCCACTATATTTATCTTGAAGTCATTCTTATTCGTGTTGGACAGCTCCATCCCAGCAGTTGGACCAATATCAAACTTCATGATATGGTTTTGATATTGTATTAGCATTTCATCCTCCATACCTATATAAAAGAAGAGATAATCACTGGAAATAATGAATCATTTCCTATAAATGAATAACTTGATTGCTTTAGTTCTGATTTTTCTTTGATCTTCTCCTTTGTTGAAACTTTATTAAGATTTTCAATCATCTCCATAGCTTTTGCTTGTGGAAAGACATCTAAAGCCAAAATGTTTTTATTCCCATTGCAATAGTTTTCAACAACTTTGTTCAATATCAAACACCTAGAAAAAGGAACTGGTAGATCATAAGGTAGTGGTGGTTTGTAGTTGAGTGGAGGATCTAAAATTGGGAACATAGCTCTCCTTGTAATCACTTCATCAACACCATCTACAAAAACATTAGAATTGTTAATAATATCACAAACTTTATCATCTGTTACATTACCACCACTTAGCATTGTAATTGCATTAGCTTGCTTAGGTTGACATGACGACTTTCTAAGTATTTGACTCTTCATAACCTTTGCAATCTACCCCAATTGCATCTCCATCTTCTTCGTGGATGCCTCCAAGTTCTAAAATCTTGATTCATTATTTTAGACTGAGTTTAAGTTGGCTAAATAAAACTCTACATGGTTTCTTCTATAGTGGGCTTCTGAGGCTAAAAAGATGTTCCTACTTGGCTCTAATTGTGATTATTATTCCATGAGAAGTTGCGATGATTTCTCCAACAAAGATTTTAGGTATTTTAATATGGATCATTGCATGGTCGCTGATTGTAGAAGTTTAATGCACTGGCTTGCTTTCGTCATACCTGTAAAATTTTCACTAGAAGGACAAGCATTATGTGAGTGACCAACAATACCACGTATTGAATACACCTCAATAGGATCATTCTATTTCTAGTTTATCATCATAGAACACAACATCTTTACCTATTTTACCATCTCTGTCATTTGCAGAGAAAGATCATTGTTAGATTTTACATCATACATTCCTCTAGACCTACCTCTAACACTCTTCTATTGTGAGTTTGCTCTAAGCATCTCATATAGATCAATAGATCATATATCTCCTCTGGAGTCCTCTCTTATTACTCCACCTGTAGCATTATCAACCATGGCTTGGCATGATTATGTTAGTTGATCATAGAAAAATTAACTTAGAAACTTTAAAGGAATACAATGGTGAGGACTTGCCTTCTTAATGTCCAAAGTTTGGGGCTTAGTCTTTTTTGAACTTGTGCAACTTCGGGCTTCAGTTATGAATTGTAGACTTGTTTCAGCATGTCTGAAGTAGTAACTTCAGTTTGTCCAAAATCACTTTAGGCTTTCAGCATCGTGACTTCGTGTCTTGAAACATTTGGATTTGGCTTCATAGCATCTGAAGTGGCATGTAGTCTGTCTAAAGCATGTATTGAACCTTTGTTTATGTCTGAACTTAGGCATCTAATTGTTTTTACTTCAGTAGTGTGTTTCATCATGTTCGAAGTGATTTTGAAGCTCTTGTATGTTGCCAAACATATCCTTCAACTGAAAATTGGTCTAGAAAACTTGCATCATACATCTAAAATAAGATTTCATTGTCTGAAATAAGTTTCAACTCCTTCTGAAGCTTTTTTCTTTTTCTTTTCTATTGAAATAACTCATAATTGCTCTCAAACTTAGGACTTTCTCTGAAACATAGAATTGATTACTGATACTGAGATACAACTTATGAAAAAAATGGAAACTCCCCCTGAAACTCTACCACTTTAGTTATGAAGCCTTATACATAATTTTCTTCTTCTAATTCACTTTTTGAGATGTATTGCCTTGTTCTTCTTCTATAACTATTTTTGCGCTTTGTCATCACAACAACCTTTTATTAGTTCCATTAGTCAAGTTTTTTTATCATCAAAACTGGAGGGGTGGAGCTAATAACTCCTCATTTTTTATGATGCCAAAACTTGATGGTTTAAGATAATTTTAAGATTATGTAAATGCAATCTTCGCTAATCAAACTATCTCTTTCTCCTCATTTACATTTTCTTTCCTTATTGTCATGCTATCCCTCTCCCTTTTTCTCATAATCAAATAGGCACATCATATGGGAGAGGGGGTCTTATAGGGGTCCTCAGCATATTAAGGGATCATTTTCTACCTCTATGCATCTAAAGGATAGAACATTTAGGTACAACCATGAACATGAAGAAAATTTGCAATTAGATAGAGTGCATGCATGTCATGGGCAACATTCAAACATTAGATAATTCTAATTGAAAGCTTGTTTTATGAGAAAAATCAACCAAGGAAAGTTTTGGAAATGTGAAATGCTATTTATCTCTTCCTTTGTTGATTTACAAAAAGCATATGATTCACAAATAAATCTACCATTAATTCTAAGTAAACAATCAATTAGAACATGTGTATTAAATTTTAAATTAAAATCATATTAGAACAAGTAATGCTCATCAAAATCAATTCAAAATACATCTAATTTTAATCAATTTCATAAATGTATATGAAATTTCATTAAGAGAATACATATTGGACCTTACTACATTTACTCTAATAAAATTTTCACAAAACATGATTTTCTTTTCGTAGAAGTGGAGTGAGTAATGCCAAAATGTGAAATGAGTGTATCCAACTTCTTATCTATTCTCTCTTGCAATTTTCTTAAATCTCCCACTTCTTCTCTTAACTCTTTCATCTCCAATGATAACCTAGTATAATTAGAAGATCTTAGAGTAGAGGCTATAGGCTGAGCCTATGAGGAAGATGAATCTCCTTTAGCAATAGGGTTGAATCTATCATGTCTTACATCTCTTTCTTTCATCTCCTCTTCACTTCTATCATCTTATTTCTTACTTTCATTCTTCTCATCCATCTTAGCTAGATAATCAGATACTTGAATGCCCATTCTCTTTAGTAGAATGTCTTCTACCCAATCCTTTTTTGAATGTAGACACATATAGGCATGATTGTCCAAGCACATGAACTTGAAAATTTTCAAATATCCTTGTCATCCATACTCCATAGGGCACTACATGCTCTGTTCTCTAGGGCATGTATCCAAAAGTAGTAAATAGGATTTTTAGGAGGCTAACTTTTTGGTAAGTATAGATTTTCCACAAAATTCTTGCCTCACTAGTAGTCACTTGCTTTGTTGCTCCAAGCTTAGGCATAATCATAGTTTCCAATATTTTCCTAAGTGGTGAGATCCTTTGTTCTCATGTATGTGTGGGCAGAAGTATACACAGTGTCAGTGGATAAATTATTAAAAATATCTTCTTTCTTTATCCCATCTTCATCTTCATCTTCTAGCACACCCAACAACTAACCTAGGTGTTTTTCAAGAGATAATAGTTTTGCTCCAAATTGAATTTTAACTCCTTTCACCATTGATGCATAGGTGTTGGGTCTCGTATTGAAATAGAATATGAGTACTAGTTCTTTATAATAGGTGCCTCATAATACAATAGGTTAGTCCATCCTTGATCATTTAACATGACATGAATATCAGATTTACATCTATCAAGAAAACCCAAATTAATCTTCTTCTATATATGCATTGGTTTTCCTAGCATTGATGTATAGAATTTGAACTTCTTATCCTCCCAACCAAAGTAATATGTAGGTAAGGCTCAGGGTTCAAACTTGGCAGTGGGGACTTTCCTTCCATCTACTTCTTCTGGAAGGGATTTTAGGTCAAATAGTTTTACCCTTTCTTCATTTCTGCCAAAATTTCTCTTCCACTTCTCTTTTACTTATAGATGTAGAAAATGAAAGATTAACTTGTGTCCTAGTGGTGTGAACTCTGGATGTAGAAGGTTAGGAAGTGGAGGCTCCTTGTCTAGTCCTTGGCCATTTCATCTCTCTCTGGAGTTTTGATATTGCCACTTTTGGTGCCATGGGAGTGTAAGGAATTTGATGGAAATGATAGGAATCTATAGAAATGGCATTTTTGGAAGATTTGAAATCACAGACAGTAGCATTTTTAGGTCATAGGTGGTTGAAAATGGCAAATGTTATGAAAACATAGACGAATCGATGAACCATATAAACCCTTTTCGAATCACCAAATTGATGCCATGTAGGTTCCTATGGTAGGGGGCGCATGGAAATCAAGTGTCTTTGCTTCCAAATATACACATTACCAAAATTTTTTTATTTTCAATTTCCAACCTATTCTACCCCCTTTAATTACTTAATAATTTCTCAATTTAATCATGTATCAACACAATTAGTTTTGGGAAATTGTCAAACAAATTAATATAAGCATCACAAACACATCATCATATATACAATAAGCTTTCAATATGCCAATCATACATCATTTAAATTTTCTCATTACATGATTTGAAATTACGCATGCTCAAACATTTTTATATACATCATAATCATGAATAATAAGAATAATTTATAAGACAGAATAATTTATGATATGAGTATAAATTTTAAGCATAAGTTTTTATATTAATTGTTTCATTCTCTAGAATTCAATCCATAATGATGATTATAGAAGGTCTGACAAGGAATGGAATACCTATTCCTGACCTTAAACTATGAAGTTTTTCAAATAGGTTTAACTTATGCCTTGGGACTATAACTACATTGAGGATTAATTAATTTCATTAATTCATAAACTATAGATCATTTAAATGTTGGTCCCATGTAGTAGATAGCTCAAGAGGGGAGGGGTGAATTGAGCATATGAAAATTATGACCAAATAAAAATTAATGTTCTTAGTAAAAACAATATTGTAATGCATATGTGATTTTCATATTTGTTTGATCAATCATGGTGTCTGCTCCACACATAGATTCAGCTTTCCTTAGCTATTCTTATTTCAAGTAGGTTATAGTGTGTGTGTGTGTGTGTGTGTGTGTGTAATGATATGTGTGATATAATAATAGTACCATAGTATGCGAAGTAAGCAATCAAGCAAACAATATACACAATAATTTTTATAGTGGTTCGGGCACCTTGTCCCTATGTCCACTCTTTCAAGAGCACACACATTGTGCCTTGGGTTCCATTATCAATTATAATGGAATCATTGGTACTCCCAGCACTCTTTTGGATTTGAATTCTAGGTGGCATAACAATTGTTCCCAACACTCTTTTAGATTCTAGCTCTAGGGGGTGTAAATCAGTATACACAACACTCTTCTGGATTCTAGCTCTAGGGGGCATAAATCAATGTTCCCAATAATCTTTTGGATTCTAGCTTTTAGAGACATAAATTAGTATTCCCTACACTCTTTTGGATTCTAGCCCCAAGGGGCATAAACATAATGGCTTCCTTGAGCTCACCACCAACTCATATAGTTGATTAACAACACTCAATTTATACTTCATTTTTTCCTATTTACTAAGCTGATTTATATAGAGTTTAAGCACATATAAAATAATTACTTGTTGAAGCACATTAGATGTCAATACTCCAAAAATATGATTAAGATAGATCTTTGAGGTTCATCAACTATCAGCGTAATGAAGATTGATTATCTCGGAGGAAGCATTGTCTAATTGAGAGAGGTTACTCATTTAAGCTCTTTTTCTCCTTTTCATCTTTCTCACAGCTTCCTCAACCTTTTTTGTTGACTCTGCACTACCTTTATACTGCTTTAAAAATTTTTTCTCATTAGAGGTAGATGGCTTCCATTGAATATTAAAAACCATTCTGAATTTTCTCCCTTTAAAAGTTATTTTCTTGATAAACTTGTTCTTGCTGGAAAGCTTATAGCTCCATCCTTGAAGAAGGCGCATTTTCGGTATTAGCAAACACCGAATGAAGACTTTCTACATGAGTAACTTTTTCATTCTTTTGAAAAGATGCTCATTAACCTTGAAAGTACTCAACCTCTGAGGGTTGCTTTCCTTTGAATTTCTTTCCATCTTCATCTAAGCTTGATTTTTCCATTAGTTTAATACGATCTACTTTAAGCGAAAGTTTGACTAGAGAGTATAGTAAACATTATCTAGTATAAGTAGCTTCTACTTGTCATGATGTGCCATAGTGATTCAGCCCTAATTTGTCTGAGGAATTTTTTTGATCAAGTACTAGTTTGTCTCTTATAAGTAACAGACAAATAGGCTTTGAGTAGATTTGTAAGATATAGTAGACAACTTTGTCTATGTAATTTTGCCTGAATTCATTGTAGCTCTTTTATTTCATCTTATAGTTTATCTTTTATAAGTAACAGATGAATTGTAAAGGCATAGATGAAGTTCTTCTCTTACAATTCACTATATGAAGTTCTTTCATCAGATGAAGTTCTTTCACTAGACGAAGTAGCTTTATCTATTGGTTTGCCTACTGTAAGTAATAGACAAATTATAGAGGCATAGACTATATTTTTCTAGCAATTCCTTTGTTGTTTATTATAAGTAACAAATGAATCATAGAGGCACAGATGAAACATCTTTTCAGTAGCTCATCTGTTGGTTTATCTGTTGCAAGTGGTAGACGAAGATGGTAGACAAAGTAAGTTATTCATCTATAGCCACAGTATTGCTTCTACTTCATCTGTAGTATGTTGTAGGTGAGTTTATTATTCTTATTCTAGTTCAAATAGACTTTATATGAGAGATAAGTGCTTAATTAGTTCGACTTTATCTTTAGCTCTTCATTTGTCTGAGTTTAGCACCATTTTGTCTTTGCTTCTGCAACCTGAATTCATCTTTGTGTTGCAGATAGATGTTGTGTATGAGCAATTTATCTGACTTGTCCGTGAAAATACTTGTTTGAATCTAGCTGAGGCAATTGTTATTTGATACTAACTTTATCTATAGAAGATTTATTCGGTCACTCATTGAGGCTTGAGTGTCATAGCTTTAGATATGCTTTGTTGCTTCTTTTCAAAGTTTTAGTATCATTCTTTATTAGCATTATTGTCTTCTTTTCAAAGTTTCAGTACCATTCTTTTTAAGGATTTAAATATTCTTTTAGTGTAGTGGATCTTGCTTACTGATGTATTCTCTATATACACTATCTACTCCATTTGAGTTGTTTCCTTATATATCATTTATATCTGTTTCTATAATACTTGGGAACCCAAATGTCAGTACCTTAAGTTTTCACTCATATGTTGTTGCTCATTATCAAAACTTAGTTATTTGCCATATATACCATTTGGTTAAATATTCTCCCCATTTTTTATGATAACAAAACATTTGAGTGAAATACCTTTCAAGAGAGTAAAATACTATGGGTGTGCCATATACTTAAGCATAAGAGAATAAAGCAAAGAAATGTTATGGCTTCCCATGACTTAGTGCACTATATTGACTCATGTGACTCCCTCTAAATAGATACTACCTTTTACTCTGTACTATTCTAATTTCACTCAAGTTTCACTATATTTCTCTCCTTTTTTATCAAAATAAAAAGGTAGAACATAAGAGAGGAATAGTTTTTATAAAATAGAAGGGCAGCATACAAGTGATGCTAACCAAAAAAAATATAAATCATAAAAGAAAATTAATTTCATTGATCTGAGATTTATACATTATGTGACAGAATACTTCAATGATCATGATGCAGAGCAAGGTTTTGAAGAGACTTCATTGCTTGGATGGGAAATCCACATTAACAGCCTTTGGGATACTATGGACAAGTTTGATTTGCTGTATATATTCAGGATCATCAATATTGGATGAGGAGGAGATAGTCCTTAAGCCTATGCCTCCCTGTTGGCAGTCATCCATCTCTCATCAAGGGCATAAGTTCATAAAGTCATTTGGAGCTATTTCAGGATTGAGAATGAGTATGATGCCTACTTGATAATTATCATCTAATAGCAAGGTTTTGAAGAGACTTCATTGCTTGAATGGGAAATCCACATTAAGAGCCTTTGAGATACTATGGACAAGTTTGATTTGTTGTATATATTCAGGTTCCATCAGTATTGGATGAGGAGATAGTCCTTAACCCTATGCTTCCTTGTTGGTAGTCATCCATCTCTCATGAAGGGCATAAGTTCATAAAACGATTTGGAGCTATTTCAGGATTGAGAATGAGTTTGATGCCTACTTGATAATTGTCATCTAATAGCTCTAGATATGGAGGAAGCTCACCATAATAAATTGATGCAGTATTGGTATTCGTTCGATATTTGAGGGTAGCATAAGTCATCATGGTTGAGCTATGGGAATGAGATTTAGAGGCAGCTCTATGAATATTGCTTGTTGAGGGCTTGGAGACTGGAACTTTAAATCTTGTAGGAGCTTTAGAATTGGAAGAAGGTTGATGTGTTGTAGAAGAAGATGGTTTAATAAAATGGTTAGTATTTGGTGATGGTTGGGTGAACTCATTTAGTATCTTATCAATAATTTCATCACCATCGGTAAGTGGTTTGGGTTTTAAAGTTTTGGTTGGACCTTTCATTATTATTATACTATCAAAATAATTCTAATCTTCAAAGTTTTGAAAAGGAAGATATGAAAGTGTGAAGGATCTATCTTGTGATTGAAAAGTGAAGGCAACCATTTGATTTATTAATTATTTATGTTTAATTTCTTCCAAAGTCATTTTTAATTTTGGATTTTTAGGAGTTGAAGATGTATGTTTTTGAAGTTTGGGTTGCTGAATTTGATAGGTTTTAGACATAGAAGGCATGACATCTGATGTTGTGGGTTGACTAATTTTTTAAGGAGAGAGAGGTGATTGAAAGGTGACTGGAGATGGAAGGGAGAATTTTGAAGTTTGAACAAGTTTGAATGAAGTGGACTGATTGGTGGATTGTGGAGGTGGAGAGGGATTTTGTTGAGATGAATGTTTCTTAGAAATAGATTTTAGAGATTTAAAGATTTTACTTATGGAAATTGTTGACTCAGATATAGAGGACACAAAGTTAGACTAAGGAGATTCTTGTATAGGATCTGTGGTAATGGAGTGAGTGGTAAATGAAGACTTGTGAGGTGTGTGATGTGGCAAGGATGGAGTGGGAGAGGATTGAAGTGAATGATGAAATAGAGTAGGAGAGGAGTGAACTGAATGAAGAGATGAGGAAGCTGGTGAGGAGTGAACAGTGCTAATTGGTGAGACAAAAGTTGGTTTCTTTTGACTTTTGATGGATTCAATTAAAGAGAATAAGGTGTCCATCTTTTTATCTAATGAGTCCATCCTAATGGTCATGGTTGTAGCTAATATTTCAATATTTAGGAGCCTGCTCTCAAGATTTTGTGGAATGTGTTGGGTTGGTGGACGTGAATGAGTAGGTCTAGTAGGAGATGGAATTGGACTATGATGTGGAGATGGTTCTATTGCTGCTACTAGTTCTTCTTCTTCCATTGCTATTGTTTCTTCTGCTATTGCTTTGTCATTTTGCACTTCTTCCATTGCTATTATTTCTTCTGCTACTGCTTTATCTTTTTGCACTTCTTCCTCATTTCTTGCTTCTTCTTCTTCTTCTTCTTCTTCTTCTTCTTCTTCTTCTTTTCTAACCCCTTTTGGCTATCTTAGCCCTTTTACTTTCTCAATGACTATACCACCTAATGATATGGATATTCCCATCCTTTTCAATGTCACTTTATCAACTAAGTCTGAATTTTTGAATTTCTCAGAAACTTCATATGATAAATCCACCTCTACCTTTCTTAGCATTTGAGCCATTGCCATTCCACAGGGAAAAAGATGTCTTGTTGATGATTTGACTTGATAAAGCTATTCAAACATGAGTTTAACCAGATCTAATTACTTTTTAGTTTCAAATTGCATTAATATAGTTGTTAATTGCATATTTGATAGATTTGATTCTTATAGAGTTAGTTTTATTTAAGCATTTAAAAATTTAATTCTTGTCTTAGTCATCAATTTGATTAACAATAACATGCTTGAATATCTGATTTTCGAGGTGAACAGGAGGCACATATGCATTCCAGGAATCAATTAGCAACAAGTTTTTAGTAAGACAATTAATGTCGTGGCATAAAATTCCTATGTCTTAGCATTAAGGGATGAAATGAGAAGTTAGAGGGTTAATGTTGTAGCAGAACATTCTTGTGCCATAACATAGAAGCTTGTTATGTAAGGTCAAAGAGTTTATGCTATGACATCACTTTTCCATGTCGCGACATTGATGAACAAAGTTGAACATGCGACACCCAAAGAGTCTATGCCACAACATCACTTTTCCATGCTGCCACACACCAAGCAACTTGAACATGCACTTAAGATGCAACAACTTCCTAAGCCGCGGCTCAGATTTTTTGAGCCATGGTGCAGCCCCACATATATCATTTCCCAAACATGCCGCCCACTTCAAAAATGCACAAACCCCCTTTTCAAACCATAGTTTGTTCCATCTCATTTCAAACACCAAAACCCTTTGTCCCTTCTCATTTCCAGCATAAGGAAACATGAACAACCCTCCCATACAATCCACCTCTCCACTCCATTTCTCTAACCCAAAGCCATAGCCAAACATCATTTCCCCTCACCCAATTTACTCTCTAAGCATTCAAGTCCCATCTCTTCTCAAGCCCTCATCCTCCCACATCCTCTTCAAGGCTTCAAGGTAGGGAATGAAGAAATTTGTAAAATTCGATGAGTTCTCACATTTTGAGAGATTTATTTCATCTTCTATGGACAATTGGGGGTGGAAATCATCCATTTTTGGAGGCATTTTGGTGTGGATTAGAGGGGTTGAAGGTGCATTTCAAGTGTTTTTCGAAATACATGAATGGAGGACTTGGAAATATGGGGCTTTTTCTGAATGAGTTTCCATGAATTTTATAGTGATGATTATGTGCATATTTGATTTCTATGGGCATTTTTATATGGGGGTTTCAACACACCAAGTTGAAGTGCAATTATGAAGATTAGAAGATAGCTTATGCATGTGTAGTGTTTGTGAAAATGCCTAAGGGGGCAACGGTTGCATTGTCAAGCTATATTCATCAAGGTTACTAGTGTTTGGGGTCCTTTCATTGTGTTTGATCAAGATTGGCTTGTGTTTGGGGTCATTGATCAAGGTGGCTTGGTATCACTTTAGATTTGAATTGCAGTTTCGAATAGTAAAAAACAGCGAGTGCATTGCTTGACGACCTTAAGGACCATTTTCAACATGCCTCCAAAAGGAAAGAAAGCTATGGTCATAGGCCATTTAAACAAGAGGAAGAAAACCAAATCAAGACCTCTCATCAAACCTACATTTGAAAGTGAAGAAGTTGAAGAAAGACACGGAACTTCACTAGTATGGAGGAAGTGCATACAAGAGAGGGGTTTTCATCACCCTATGAAAAGTATTCTTGCTACAATTAGAGAGTGACACTGAGAAGAATTTACTAATTAACAAACAATAGCCCTTGTCCTAGTTGTAAGGGAGTTCTATGTAAATGCAAAGGAATACCAAAATTTTAGAGTACTAGTGAGAGGTAAGTGGATTCTATTTGATAGAACCATAATTAATCACACATATCAACTGCCTAACTTTCCAGATGTTGATTTCTCGAGAATGCAAGAACAAGGACTTGATTTTGAAGAGATAATTTAGGCCATTATGAAGCCAGTCATAGTATGGACAAGATCAAGAATAGGAGTGCGCAACTTCCCTAACAAAGGCTTGTTAAGTAAAGGAAAAGTTTGACGTTACTTTATTTCTGCAAAGCTGATGCTAACATATCTTTTTTTGGGAGTTTCCAAAGAAAGGGCCATGTTGAAATATGTGTTGGGATTATTGTATGATTCTAATGACAATGAAACTTGTCTTAAGACAATTTATACTAATGCTGCTTCTAGTATAGGAAATTTGGAATGCGGAAAGATATGCTTGAAATATCCATACTTTATTGGGATGTCATTTACGCAAGCATATACATCTTGATATAAGTCTAGGTATATTTTTGAATGAAAAAGAATAAGTGCTTGATGAGTTTATAAAAACAAATCATGGTTCAAATTGCATATCCATGCTTTACAACTTATGCAAGCTTTATATGGATAATTGTAATGTGATGGAAACAATAGTAAAAAATGTCAAGCTAATAATGTGGCAAAAGTGTAGAAATTTCCAAGTGTAGGTGTGCCGCTATAATGATTTTGCAACAGTAATTTTGGCTACAATAAAATGCTATAGTACTATTATGGTGTCAGACAAAGTGGAATGAAGCTTAGACAAAGCTAAAGACGAAGTCTAACATAAAGCTGGAGATGAAGTCACTGCTATATTAAATCACTATAGTACTAAAGACAAAGTGTCACCTAAGACAAAGCTAAAGACAAAGTCTAAGATAAAGCTAGAGATGAAGTAGCTGCTATATTAAATCACCACAGTACTAAAGACAAGGTGTCACCTAAGACAAAGCTAAAGATGAAGTAGCTGCTTCAATAACTCGCTATAGTATCATGTACAAATTGCAAAGATGAATTAACCGACAAATTGCTACCGTGATTTGCTATAGTAACCTGCTATAGTAACAGCTACAGACAAATAGGCAGACAATCAATTTTTCTGTAATTAACTATAGGTAAAGCAATGTTACAATGATTTGCTATAGTAACATGTGATAGTAACTTGTTACAGTGAAAATTCACTATATTCAAATATCAAAAATTCAATACACTGCATCAGCTATATCTTGCAATAATTTTCTTTCAAGCGGTCCACAAGCTTTCTTAATTATAAAAATAGATAATTCATTGAAGGAGAATGAAATGCTTCAAGGTTCTAAGTGCTAAACAAAAAGCAAGAATCAAGAACCCCATTCAAATTTCCAAGTTCAGGACTATAGATGTTCGTTGTTACCATCTGCTATTGGTATAAATGCATGATTTTGATGACGAACAAAACTTAATTAATGATTATGTACTAATGGTAGTTGCTAAGTCTTTAGTATTCAGAATCAAGCTACAGATCTCATGCATAAATGAATATAGAGAAGATATTCCAAGATGTCATTCTATCTGACTGAAATGACATGGACTAATATAGAAGAAAAGGATGAAGCGAATGCAAAACAACATGGAAAATAACAGACTTCATCTATCATAAGTGAGCTTATGAGTGCCTGATATAAAAAGATAAAGCAGAGAAGTGGAGGTTGTATGGCAGAGCAAAAAGTTTATTTCGCAGAGCAATGATGCTTTTCTATTCAACTAAGCTCATTTACTATCTACAACAGACAACCCAACAGACGACGCCATGAAAAAAATTTGTCTACGCCTCAATGATTAATCTATTACTTATAACAGACAACACATCAGGTGAAGCAATGAACAAAATCCGTCTGCTCTCCAACTATTCGTCTGTCACTTACAACAAATAACTCAACAGACAAAGTGTTGAAGAAACAAGTCATCCTTGCTTCGACAGTTCAATAAAAAATTCACTAGACAAAGCACTGGAAAGAATAATTCATCTATGCTTCCAAGATCTATCTATTACTTATAACAGACAACCCAATAGATGATGTAATGAAATGGCATCTCCATGATTCAACTGCTACTTATGAAGGACAAACCAAAAGATGAAGGAACTTTGTTTGATGAATAGTTGCATAGATACTTCATCTGTCATAACTAAAATATGAACAATAGGCAAACCAAAATGTTGGTCTCCATTCAGCATTAATGATGTCCTTTTCATATTGATGAAAGAATTGGCCATTGCAATAATACCTTGACCAAAGCTTATTAAGAATCTAGAAAACATCTTCTCCAAGGTCAGTGTTACAGGCATTTCAACAAACAAGGATTAAGCAGAAGTCTAAAAATTCAAATGAGCTAATTAAAATGGTCTTCTATCATTAACGGAGTCCACCTACCACCAACGGATAGAATTCAAAGCAACTATAAATGAACCATCATTGGAGTAGAAAGAAGTAACCAAGTATCAAGGAAGTTATTCAAAATCTTCTTGATAGCATTAACTGATCTGAGCCAAAACTTTCTACTATCTTTCAAGAGTCAAGAGCCTTGCATTCAAACCTTCCTCAACTCTCTTTGAAGGCTTACAACCACTTTCAGGAATATCATTTACTTCTACATTTAATTTTTAGAAACCTTCCCCTATGCTTACTAAGAAATACTTGTGCTTCAACTTCTGATATTTATACTTTGTAAATTCCTTGAGCTAGTGATTGAGATTAGACTCAAGAAGAGCTATGACTGTCTTATACAAGTAAGAGCTATTTAGTCATGCCCCCTAGAGCTGTAATCTAGAAGAGTGTTGGGAGCACTATGAATATGTCCCCTAGAGCTAAAATCTAGAAGAGCACTGGGAGTATTGCGTTTATGCCCCCTAGAGCTAGAATCTAGAAGAGTGCTGGGAGCACTATTGTATTTTTGTTATTATAAATAGTGGAACCCAAGACACTAAGAGGAAAGTGTTCTTGGAAGAGTGGAGTAGAGTGTTTACTTGAACCACTATAGAAATCCTTATATCTTATTTATTTGTGTATTACTTGATTGAGTGAATGATTGTTAGAGGGAAGATTAATCCTAAAGGGGTTAAGTAATTTTTTTAAGTACCCAATTCACGCCTCTCCTCTTGGATTTTGCCTAATCTTCAAGACCAACATCTTCAACATTTCAAGAAGTTTGAGTTATAGAGATTTTGAAATATTCTCAAAGATGTCAATCTGATTACTCTATTCAAAATCTCACATTATACAAAGAAACAGCGGAAAGGTAGCAGATGGAAGAAGAAGTTCAGAAAGTAAACATACTTTCCTGGGAATAAAGAAGTCCTAATGCATCTGGAATTAACTATGGATAGAGTAGGAGACAAAGAAATTTTATCTAGCTACAAAGAGACTACGATAGAGAAGAGACTTTGTCTGATATTAACTTCAAACAAATGCAATGAAGCACTAGACAAAGTGGAGCGGTTGAGTTTGTCAAAATGTATTATCTTCTTTCCAAAATTGTGAGTCAAGTCAGAGTTATAGCATCTCCTTATTCATTAGTTGCTTGTACCAGCAATTTACCTTCTTCTATGTCAAGGTCAACACTGCAGAATGACTCTAAGCATATGAGAATTAATTAGAAGATGGCATTTTCAAATGGGAGATTATTAGAATGATCTTCTACATTTGTTCCTGCTCATCTACCTTTTTCTCTACATTCAATGAACATCAACTTCCTCCAATAGTCAAATTTTCAAGAGAGCTATTTAAAGAGAAAAGGTGGGATAATTCAAAGGTGGTGAAGGTATACTTTTCAAATGATCTTAACCTTAAGCAAATCCTTCCTCCCATGGCCAAAAGCCTAAACCATCATCTATCTTTTTTGAGCTTTAATCTGCAAATCTTTATGGTCATTATCTTACATTATGGGAAGATTATTTTGTATTACATAGAGCTGCTAAAGACCTACACCTTTTCCTATGCTTTATTGTAACACTTTGTAAAAGAGTATTAGTTTCCTCATTAATCTGAAAACCAGAGAGTTAATGGTGATCTCTAGAAAACTATGTTGTAATGAGTTGCTGGTGACTTTATATAGCTCAAAATAGTAGAATTTATTGAATTCATAGAGTGAACTCGACCCATTTTCATTTAGGTAGATTTTAAACACCATAGGTTTTACATAATGGAAATACAATAGTGCTCTCCGCAATCTTCTAGATTCTAGCTTTAGGGGGCATAAACATAGTGCTCCGAACACTCTTCTAGATTCCAACTCTAGGGATGTAAATAAGTATTCCAAACACTCTTTTGGATTCCAGCTCTAAGGGCATAAATATAGTGCTCTTAGCACTCTTCTAGATTCCACCTCTAAGGGGGGCATAAACATAGTGCTCCAAGAATTCTTCTAGTTTTCACGTGCTCACTAGAAAACTCACTAGTTTTGAAGATCACCAACAAACTTGATGGTTTTTAAGAGACACCTAATCATCTCATTAAGGTTTTCCTTGTCTAATTACCATAAATACATGATTTATAACACTCAATTTAGCAAAAATCAACATCTATCCCAAATTAGGGTTCCACATGGGTCAAATTGGGGTTTTGAGCACAAATCACTATTCTAGTGGTTTCTTTCCATAAACACCATAATGAAGGTTAGTTGTTAACCTAAATATCATTTTCCCCAATTTCCACATTTGTTAAGTTTGCCAAATTACAAAATAGCCCCTATTTACATGATTTGGGGCAAGAATCCAAGGGGCTTTCTATTCTAACATTAAAACCCATTGGAATACATATATAATCCATCAATTAAACACGTTAATTCATCTACCATTGAAGGAAATCATAGGGTCTCCACGAATTTGCTATTTATAGTAAATGGGTTTCCCCAGTTTTAAAATACATAGTTGAAATTAAGTCTAATGATTGGGCTTTTGCCTAACATCATATCCTACACCCTTTATATGCATTAAATCACACAAAATCCCCTAAAATCTTGTTACAATCCATGAAAATCAAAAAGGGTGGTAGCTTATCCTCCTCTTCTCATGCCCATTGCAGCCCATTTTGCTTAGGAGTGAAGCTTTTAACAAACCATGGCTTTTCCTTACATTTCTTGAAGGTTTCATGGAGGTGTTGCAGATTTTCCTTAACGTAAGTGCACATGTTGTCAACAAGTAATAAAGAGCTAGCAAGATAGCATTTACGTTAGGATGTATGTATGCCAAGTACTAACTACTCTAACTCTAAATTCTATTTAAAAGATTAAATTGTGATATGTGAATTTAAATAGAAAAGATCTAGATTAATAAACTCTAGCAATAATGTGGATTATGGATAAATATAAAGAGACAATGATTAAAACATCTAGGGGTTTTCTATTACACTAGATTAAGCATAATGAAACCAAATAATCATTATCCACCTACATCGTTCCCCTAGATTAAAGTATTTAGCTCATAATGGAATCAAGAAAAGCAAAACACATTGTCTTAAACATGATTAACAATGAGAAATGACTAAAAAAGAGCAAAGAACGATGAAGAGATAAGCTTCTCTGTGTATGATTTTCTGCACTTTGCTCCCATGTCAGCTCTATCTTCCTTTGCAAGAAGATTCCACCTTCTACATTCTATATTTCCTTCCCTTTCTTATTTCTCTATCTCCAAACATTGCCAAAGTATCCCTAAAGACATGCCTAAACTTCATTTTATATCATCTTCATTACGGTTTAGCTTTGGTTTGTAAGTCAAGAAAGATCCTCAAAATCCAAAAAACTGTCTCAAAAATATGGTGCCATGGCATGGAAATTCTGTGCCATGAAAAAGACTCTCTGCCTTATTGAAATTTTGCATACATCAGGTTCAGTGCCACAACATGGAAATTCCATGTCACGAAATAGTTTACCATTCTCCATGTTGTGCCACAGCATGAAAATTCTATGTCATGGCATAGAAATACTGACTTGGAAAGTTCCTTCATTTGTCATGTTTGGTGCCGCAACGCAAATTCTGTGTTGCGGTATTAACTATCTATCCATCATTTTCCATTTCTCCTTCACTTCATTCCATGTCTTCTTTTATTGTAATTAATTCTCCATGTTTCTATCACCTCTACTACATCCATGTACCTACAAGTAAACACAAACAAAAACACCTTAAGTTAACTAAATATGACTAAAGAATGAACCAAATTTAGTCCAAAAAGACATAGTATAAGTGAATAAAATTCACTTATCAAACACCCACAAACTTAACATTGTGCTCATTCTCAAGCGAAACAAAATAAAATAAAACAAAATAAAACATGGCCTATAATTCCACAAAACACATTCTTCTATAGAAAATAGAAGAACAGAATACTAGTTGGGTTCAGTTTATATAGACCTCAAAATGACATCACATGTATGTAACCTGAGAGAAAATTTCAAACTATATTACATATCTAGAACTTCAACCTAAGCATTGTTGTAGTTTACTCTTGATTTCCTATGTGAGTGCATAAAATATAGCCAATGTTATTTATTTACTTATGACTTAGACATAGTCTAACAACTTGAGGAACCTATCATGTTACTCCATAAGCTCATATCTCAACATTCTTCCACTAATTTTAACAATTTATCACCAAGAATCAATAGGTCTTAATAAGCATGTAGTGGGGCCTTTCGTTTAACTAACAGGAAAATGGATAAAGTATTCACAAAGTAGAGACATAGAGATGTAAAATTTTATCTTCAATAACTGCATTCTCTGTTTGTATACATCCATATGTGGGTTATATTACCACACATGCAAACTTCTTTTCTTTTAGTTCATTGGGGTGTGGTCTCCCCAAGTGAAAGATAAATCTTCATCTATTCTTTTTGTTTGACACTCATTTTTTCATGTTTTGACATTATTCATTTTTTTTAACACCCGCAAACTTATTTTCTTTTGCTCTCTTTCATGCTCTTCTAATAACCATGTATGTCAATTACGCCACTAAATCGATCAAATGTGGTTTTTCAAGCTTAATTAGTTTGGGTGATGAGGCTAAATAAAGAAAAGTTGAATGTCATTATTTCATTAAAGCTCAAGGAGGATACTAGTGATAATGATGTGTTAGGTTAACTAGAAAGGTTCAAACTGAATAATGAATGCCTAAATCATTTTTTTAGTGATTTATTATTACATTTTTGGCTAGAATGATGATCAAAACAAGTTTTTGGATCTCAAATAAGTTGTATTTGTACAATTGCTTAAACCATATCTTAGTACACAAGTAACGAAACATAATATGGCTAAGTGCTCAAGTGAATGAGGAGTCTTAAGTGCAATTCAACAAATGCTTAGGTTAAGTATACAGAATGAATATGAGTCTTCCATTATCTACAAGTTATATTCAATGCATCATAGTCTTATCATTGATTCTTACAATTGAACTCAAACATTTTCTTATTGAGAAAAACATAAAATAAACCACATTAGAAAAAGACTCCAAAATACTATTTTTAAAACAAACTACCTTTAAAGCAAAGATATAAAGGTCATAATAAAACAACATGGACTAAAATAGAAACAACATAATAGATAACAAACTATTTAGCAAGTAACAAAAGGAAAACAAGAAATAACCACCCCCAAACATTGAACAACATTGTCCTCAATTCAAAATAAACATTTAAGTCGCAAGCACTTCCTTGAAAGAGCTCAGTCATCCTCATCAAACTCTTCTTCTTCAATGTCGACATCATCAGTTTCAGCATTATCTGCATCTCCAGCATCTTCCTCTTCTAGTTCAGCTTCTTCTTCATGTTCAGCTTTAGTGGTAGCTACAGGTGGTAACATTGGAGGTGGGGAAAGTTGGACCGAATTAGGAAGTGTTGCAACTAACGTGATGCGGCACTATATTAAGTAGTTAGAAACTTGCTCCTATCTAGCAAAATACTAAGCAAGGTTCCCTTTTAGGTGTCAAACTTCATCTCGCAAGCTGGAAATTTCAGTGGCATCATTAGTTATGGTCTGTCACCCTAACGATATGAGCTTGCTCATGCAGCACTCATGCTAGGGCCCTTTGCACCATACCTATGGGGAGCTTCTTCATCATTTGGGCCTCTGCTTTTGAAAATCTTCCTGATCATGTCCGGTGAAATTGCTGGCTTAGGGTGCCTAATCTCTTCGAACAAACTGGAGGACACTCTTGCTTGTAGACAGTGGTCATAGATCAATGATGGATGACCAAAGCCTCATTTTAGTGTTGATAGTTGTGCCATATTTCGGATTGAAGCTTCAATGATCTTTCCTACATCAACAAACATCCCTTTTTGTATAGCATAGTGTTGGTTCCCAAAGGATGACTTAACTCAAGAGGGGAAGGATGAATTGGGTTTATAAAAATTATTTGCTTAACCCCTTGTTGGATTAATTCCCTCTTTTCATGCTTGTGTGTGATATAGTATGAGATAAATAATAAAATAAAATGTGCAAGGAAAGTAATGCAATCACACAAATAGCACGCACAATACTTTAATAGTGGTTCAGGCAACCATCCCTACATTCACTTTTCCAGGAGCACACTTTTCTTGTGCCTTGGGTTCCACTATAACCCATATAATGTATCACGCCCCACCTTCCAAGGTGCAACCCACCATTTTGCACTATAATTTATCATGACTTGCCCACTTTTAGGATTGGATGTTTTACACAAAATTTAGCAAAGTCTAACCTGAATAGATGGGTTTTTCACTTGTACAACAATTTATAAAATAAAATAAAACAATAACATAATTCAGAAATAAAAACCAATGATTTAGCTTCCAAAATACACATCCATACATTCACTCCTCCACAATTGCCCAAGATCAAAGCAAATCATGATGGCAATACACCTAAGGGCACTTTAATTGATTTAACACAATCATAAATACTTTACTAGGACATGCCAATATTTCACTTTTACATCATTGAGATCTTTTGAATAACATATACAATCATAATTCCACAATTACAAATAAAATTTATAATTCTTTCTCATTATAAATGATTTAAGATCATTTGAATACAAGGATTCAATATTTAAATTCCATACACAAAGGGATTCCAATCCCATTGAAATAATACAACATTCTATCACAAGGTATATTTGCTTCTCAAATAAATTATTCTTCTTTGTTTTCTATCATCATAATCTTCCATAGCTTGACCTACCAACTAAAAAAATAAATAGGGGTGAGTCTAAACAGACTCAGTAAGTAAACTGTATAACAAACAATAATTAATAACAGGGATCCATCATGCATCCCTTATCATATCCCATACATAAAAGTTCAATGCACAAAACCAAACATGAAAATAGGGAACAATAAGGTCTCCTATTTCTTTTACAAAAGGAAAATGTAGTCTTCTCAACATAACTGATCCAAATATACATCTTGAAATTCTCAAAATTCCAATTCACATAGTCAATTTATGGGATATTCATGATACTTAATATAATGAAGCATCAAATAAGCCAAGGTTTAATATATCCTTTCAATCAAGCATACATTACATTTCACTCTGATGGGATGTCCAACATCCAGTTTTATTCTTACAAATTTCTTTATAAAATAGGGAATAATCACTATCCCTTCATTACATTCATATATTCATATATCATAACATAGACTCAGGAGATAACGGTTATCTCCTTTCAATCAAATAAAAATACAAATACAGTCTACTTACCTTACTGACGAATCGTCTCCATAATGCCGTAAGCTTCATAGCTTCCCAAACATATTCAACTAGTCATATACATACAAATAAGCCATTTATTTACAAAGGCAAAGTTGCCAAAATTCACATCAAATGAATAAAGTACAATTTCTAAATACTATGGTTAGTCCATTAACATGCCCCAACCATATTCATTTTGTATATGACATGATGAATACATATTCAACACAATTCATAGTTAAACATCTTTAAACAATCCAATAACATCTCTAATCTAACTAATTTATGGCTTACAGTCCATACACAATTTTTCCAATTAACCTAAACTAGGTCATAGTCCATTATCCATTTTTACAAGTCCAAATCACCCTATATAAATCCCCAAAGCATCATAACTTATAAAGTACACATTCCTCCCATATTTTATACAATAATCCATATCAAATTCCCATAAAATCTCTGTTCATGAAGAACATGAAACCCTAGCAAGCCAACATTTGTGATTTCCAAACCCAATTCACTCCCAAAACCTTCTTAAGCATGTATAAAATGTTTTCCCCAAGATTCCAATATAAATTTATCATTTTCCCCAAAAATCTATTATTTACAAAAAATGTAGCTTACACAAAAATCCAAATTAAATTGAAGAAAAGTGACTTACCATGGTATTCACGCACGACATCATCCCATAAACATGCTTTCAAGCCCAAATTTCCAAGCAGCTTCCTCCAATCACCAAAATTTGAATCTTCTTCCATTTTTCATCGTCTAAATTCTAAAAATCCAAGCCAAGAGGCATGCTGGCAAGATTAATGGTGGTGCTGTCGTGGGCACCCAAATTTAGAACCTTGCTCCAATCTAATTTTCT
>JAYJMB010017783.1:0-43524 GCA_036873735.1 Pouteria campechiana
TAGCCAGTCTCCACGATGGGATTTCCACAATCCCCATCCATATATATATATATGTGTGTGTGTGTGTGTGTGTGTGTGTACATATATATATATATATATATATGTATGTATACACACACACACATATTTATGAGCACACATATATAGATATATATATACATATATATATATATATTGTCACACTCTGCCTTCAGAAGTGCGACTTATCCTTTTTGCACTGTATTTCATCTCGATTTGCCCACTTTTAGGGTGGGGTGCTCTGCCCAAAATTCAGTAGAGCCTGCTCTAAATTTCATTCATTCAAACCCATATAATATTTATCAAATAAAACAAAATCATAACATAAACTCTAAAACACACATCCATACTTCCACATCCCAAGATCAGCCCAAATCATGATGGTGATATACCAAATTGGGGTCATATCATTCTAATACAACTTTAAATATACCAATCTATGACATACCACACATTCCATTCTATATTAATTGACATTTTCGAATTACAATTATACAAATCTGATTGAATTATAATTATACATCACTTTGAACTCCTGAATACAATTATACAATCACATACAATTTCCAAATTCACATTTCTATACTACACATCCATTTTTTATAAAATATAATCATGATCATTGTCTTTAGGCTCCCTTCCTTGACCTGCCAACTGAAAATATAAATAAGAAGGCATGAGTCCAGGTAACTCGGTAAGCAGGCATGATTCAAAAATAATAATGAATCAAAATAACATGTTCAAAACCAACACATCATTTTATATCCAAATAATCAAAGTCTATACTTATGAAACCCTCATTTACATTATTAATTCAATCTCAAATGATTGCATTCAATTATGCCAATATACTTCATACATACATATCACTTTATCAATTTCTACAAATCATAATGTCATTTCTATAAATCATTCGCACTATTCCTCAACAATCAAATAACCTTCCCATAAGCAAAACACTAAGTATTCCAAACCATGGGATATACATTATCCTAAACATTCATGTAATCTCAAATTAGACATAAAAAAATGTGGGATATGCACTATCCCCAACCAAAACACAAATGCCCAGTTAAACAATTGACATATTTCATAAAGCCAAAAGAAAGAGCCTACTTACATTAGTGTGGAATCATAACATCACACTAGAATAATTTTTTAAATTCTTTGATTCCAAATCCAAGTTCAATTGGCCCTGCATATATCATAAATTCAAGCCCGCTTTGTTTCTTATTGAAGCAATTCGTCAAATATATAACATACATTGCTTAACTTAACATTTTCATTAAGACATAACCTCTAAATTCCATTTCCAGTTATACATGGTTACTTTACAACTTAATACCATTGAATTCTCCGCAACGCTAAGTTAATTGAGTTCCTAATCCATTCCAACCATTGCATATTGTCATTATATATAAAATCCCCAATTCATTATTCACTTGGATTACTATTTTCTTTTTGGATCACAACATAATTCTATTTTCTCACATCTAAAGCATGTCAAAAATACTACAATTAACTAATTAATCATCTTTCCCATGATTCTCACATCAATCCATATCCAATTCCCCCAAAAAATTACTATTCATGGTTTACTTCAAACCCTAATAGAGCAAACCCCAAATTCTCATGTTCAATTCCATTCTAAACCAATATTATACATGGATTAATCATTTTCCTTATGGTTTTACACATGAATTTATACAAATTATTGTCCAAAAATCATTGTTTACAATTCATACGAAACCCTAGTTAACAAAAATCACAATTTCGATTAATAAAATTAGCCTACCATGGAATCTAGGTGTGTCTTCCATCCATAAATGAGAATCCACATCCAAAGTTGCCATTAGCCCCTTCCACTTGCAAGAAATCGGTGTTGCCTCCATGTCCCACCATCCAAAATCCTAAAAGTTAGGTTTAGGGGCATGCTTGCATGATTCTCCACTTAAACAAGGGATTGTCCAACTCAAATGGCATGAATTTGGGCTAAACAAGATGAATTCCAAACCTAGGGCAAGAAGAGGAAGAAAGGGGATGGAATAAATTAAAAACGGAATGGGATTCAAGCTTAAAAGGTTGGATTTTTTGGGTACTCCGATGCGTCATCAGGCCTGTGTCGCAACATAGAAAACTTTTGTCACAACACAGACTTTATTGATTGACTAGTGTCATGACATTGAGTTACTCTATTGTGACATTAACCTGCAGTGTAACATTAACCTTCTGTGTCGCGACATTGAGTTCCTGTGTCGCAACATTAACCTAGTGTCCCAATATACCGCCAGTAATTTAAGCATTACTTTTTCATATGATGTTTAAATGCCATAAGTTTTTAGGCATTGGAAAGATAACTTCAAGGGATACAACTTTTATGTTAACAAATGTTTCCAAATCATCCTCTAAATATGTCAAAAAGTCTAATAAATTTGACCCATAACATTCATCTTGTTATTTTTCTTTCATTTGGAACAACTTTGGTATATTAATCATAACTTCCTCATAAGACATCAGAATTGAGTGAATTTTCTTCCATTGGAGAGATAATTTCATGATCTAAAACTTCTATGTAGAATGCATTTTCTGATTAGTCCATTAACCATGTTAGAAATCAATTACCATGAACCCACTTCTCAAATTCAGCATTTTCATAATACACACTTGTGCTCCTTTAGTTTTCTTCCAAAACTTTTACTTTTTCTCTAATCTTTCATTCTTAGACTTTTAATAATTACATTTTACATTAATTTCTTGCATAATCATCCTCAAATACTCATTTAAAAATTTAATTCTCACTTCAAACTCAATTGATGACCCATTCATCACAAAGGCTATTCAAAATCAAAATTCACACTTATAATAATCACTAATGGTCTCCTTTCATAGAAAATACTTAGAAAATCATAATAAGCACTTCCCACGCATCTCATACATGAAATGAGACTTGTTCATACCATTTACTATCTCATTTGAGGTCAATTATCAAAAATCACCTATTCAGTTATTTTTACCAACATTTTTCTGCTATAAATGACTCCATATGTCATTTTCATTTCAAATTGCATCCAATGCTCAATCCAATATTCCACACACATTACAATATGTATGATGACCATTTTAGTCCACTCATATTGATCATAATTAGGCTTTTTCCCAAATTTACCTTTTCAGTTCTTTTCTTCTCATTAACTTATGTATAGCTCAAAAATAGTGAATTTTATCAAATTAATCGAGTAAACTCTATCCATCTTCATATTTCAAACACCATAGGTATTACATATATATATATATATATATGTATTTATGTATGTATATATAAATACAAACAATGTGATACTCATTATCCCTTGTTAACAATATATTCAAAGGATCACCTACTTACCTTAAGTGAATCACTATCCACTCCTCAAGCTCCATACCTTTTCATCCTTCTAAGATTATCCTGTACAGGATAATAATCTCATTCAATAATAAATCAACTTAGCTAATTCATATTAAGCTAATAGAATACTCTTTTTGCACATCATTGACTACACAAGGTTATCAAACCTTCATTCATTGTTAATTATTTTCCTAGGCACATAAAATATGTATGCCATACATTATATTAATAACCCTCTCATAATCAATTTCAAGTTGTTTTATGCCTAGTTACTCATATAGCCTTGCTCATAGAAACATTTCATCATGCAAGTTATACGTATCATTTACTTTTGAGTAATTCAACTTGGATAATCAAGGTCATACCCATCTTCATATAATTGTTTGACAATTCATTATACAAATGTTTTAATGTCTTACAAGTATCCATAACTTACAAGATATTCTCTCACATGGGATTTCACTCTTTCATTCCCAACTATACCTCATAATTTCAATACATATTTAACACAAATATACCTCAATAACATACTTATTATGGTAATAATTCAATTAACCCAAGCATGCTTATGTTTCTATACAAAGTCCCCATTTACTAGTTACAAGTGACCATTCACAACCAGAATTCATACATAATCTCATTTTATCAACTCTAAATCATGTCACAACTATTGTAATCAAGTTATTGTGCAAATTTTCTTATCAATTACATTGTTTCATAGCAATTTTTGCCTAGGGTTACTATTCATGGATGGGATTAATGCTTAAACAGCCCCAAAAACATTATCATTCACAAATGAACCATTTTTCCCATAATTTCAACAACCAATACTCATCATCTTCTCCAAAATTTCTAAAATTTCACTGTTCACAAACCCTAACAACCATAACAACCCAATTTCGATTGGGGAAAGACAATCAAACAAGTGCAAAACACTTTAATCGGGAACTAATCACTTTCTTTCATAATTTCCATCTCAATTCCACAATTTTCCCCAATTATTTCACTGTTCAAATTCCCGAAACCCTAATTTACATAAAAACCTGAATTTTGGATAGGAAAAAAGTGATTTACCTTCATGTTGAGGCATGCTATTCTCCCATGTGTTAGTTCCCGAAGTATGGCTTAACCCAAGAGGGGAGGGATGAATTGGATATGTAAAAATTTATTGCTTAACCCCTATTAGACCATTTCCCTCCTTTTGTGCTTGTGTGTGATTTGATTTAAAGTAAATGATAAAATTATAAAGTGCATGAAAGATAAAGCAAGTAAACAAATAAACAAGCACACACAAACAACAAGATTTTTATAGTAGTTCGAGAACCCTATCCCTACATCCACTCTTCCAAGAGTACATATTCATTATGCCTTGGGTTTCGCTATACCCCATACAATGGAAATACAATAGTATCCCCGACACTCTTTTAGATTCCAGCTCTAGGAAGCGTAAATAAGTGTCCCTAACACTTTTTTGGATTCCACCTTCACAAGGCATAAACTAGTTTCCCCGATACTCTTCTAGATTCCAGCTCTAGGGGGCATAACTCTAGTTTCATGAGCTAACCAGAAACTCTACATGTATTATGTGTACATGAATATGCCTCTATCTAGGCTAATGAGTACACACTGTTAAAGCACAAATAAAATGATAACACATTAAGCATATTACAATGATTTCGAACTCCCTTGATGTAGTATTAATGTGGTGTTGAAGCTCTTTGATCTTAGCAACTCTTGAAGTAAAAATACTTGAAGGACTTGAATGAGTTTCTTGTTGATAGATTCACCTTTGACACTTGGAACCCTCAAACTCCTTAATGATCTTTGGGAGGACTTGATCTTTGAGTAATTCTTTGTAGCACACAAGATCTCCCTTAGATATATAGAAGAAGTAGGCCTTGAATGGATAAACAAAATGAAGCTCTTGAATAATATTTGAAGGTTAAAGCTCTTGGCCTAGGAATGCAAAAATTAGGTTAAGGTATTAGGCTCAATCCCTTTTTCTTCTTCAACTCCTTCACCTTCTGAATTGTTCTAGCACATCTCCTTAAATAGCTTTTCTTAAAAGATTGAACATTGGAGAATATGGGTTTCATTGAATACAAAGAACAGAGGTAGATAAGCAGCATTAATGTAGAAGACCGCTCTGATTGGTGTATTTTGAATCCTCTGACTTCTGCTTAATCCTCATATTTTGGAATGCTTGCAACACCTACCTTGGAGAAGATGATTTTTGATTTCTCAATAAGCTCCGGTCGAGGTATTACTGCAATGGCTGCCTCTTTCATTGATATAGAAATATCGTTATTAATGTCATGCTAAGACCAACGATTCACTCTGAACATTGCTTGTCTTTTACTTATGATAGACGAAGCATCTGTCCAGCTGTCCATAAGACAAAGTTCTTTCATCTTTGTCTGTCGTAGCAGATGAATCATCTTTTCTATTGCTGCAAGATGAATTAACCATTCAATTTCTTTGTCTTGTTATTTGTCTATTGCTCGTAGAGGTATAGATGTCTTATTGCTTTGGCACTTTGTTTGTTGGGTTTGTTTGTTATAATTAACAGACAAAATGTTAGATCGTAGATGAGTTTTCTTCATACCTTCGTCTGATGGAATATTTCTCCACTTGGTCTATTAACAGTAAACGATCACTAACGAATTCTTTGCTCTGCTAAATGGTCCTTGCTTCTTCTGCTTTGTCTATCGATAGCAGACGATCATTGGCTTACTTGTGATAGACGAAGTCTCTACTTTGCCATACAATTCTTGCTTCTCCATTTTTTTATTGATGGCAGACAAATTTTTTGTTCTACTGGAAAATCTTCACTCCTTTTGCCTTTGTCTGTTCTCATCAGACGACCATTGGCTCAACTGTGGCTTGCTTATAATAGACAAAGTCTGTTGTATGCATACTATCTTGCATCCATCAAATATAATCTTCCACTTTGATAGACGAATGGAAACAACTGAGTCTTTTTCATTTGTGCTTTGTCTATTATGACACTTCATCTTTTCCTTCTTTACTTGCCCAAGCCTTGATGCCATGAAATATATTTTCTGTGCTTATTTTTCTTAAGTCTTGCAATTTGAAAATTTTTATACTTTTGCCACATTGTTAGCTTGGGATTTTTCATTGTAAATCATAATATAATTATTCATCTAAATTTTCATAAGTTGTAAAGCATGGATATGTACTTTAAATCATGATTTTGTATTTATAAGCTTATTTAGCCACTCATTCTTTTTCATTCAAAAAGATGTCTCTTTAAGGCACATTTAGGATATGATCCATGGCATAATAAATAAGATTGAAAATAGCATGGATCAAGATGACTTCCCTTCTAGACTTATATTAAGATTTATATGCTTGCACAAATGATATTCCTAAGAAGCGCATACATTTCAAGCATATCTTTTTGCATTTTAAGCTTCCTATACTAGCATTCAAAACCCTCTTGAGAGCATTTACTGATCTAAGTTAAACCTTCTGCAATCCTTCAAGAGTCAAAAGTCTTGCATTCAAAGCTTTCTATACTAGAATCATCATTAGCATAGATCAAGTCTTAAGACAATTTTGTTGTCATCAAAATCATACAATAATCCCAATACTATGGACAAGAATCCAAGCTCAAGTCCTCCAAATCTTCCATCCAATAGTCAAAAACCACTTTCCTTTCATTTTTTATCATCCAAATTGGGAAAACATGGGTTTGAATACAAGAGTGAGTGGTTATCAATGATAATCACATAATTTACTAACCAAATGGCATGGAAAATGGTAGAATCATGGGTCTTAGGCATGGGGAGGAAGAAAACGGAATGGGGAAGGGAAAATGGAACAAAAATGTTAAAAGAATCGGGTACCGCTTTTATACTATTGACCGGCGCCACGGCGCCATCCATCTATCACCATCTTACTGCATTGTGCTCTGGCGCTGCTGACGCTAGTTCGCTGACCCCATTTTTATTTTTTACAATTTTTCCCCTATTTTCCAATGTCATTTCTTCCAAATTAAATTCTTTATTCTCTTTAACTTTTTCCATCATATTTGAACATAAAATGTCATTGTTTCCCGTCATTAATTACTTCATATAATTTTAAAAATTTTCATTCCTATTCATATTAATACTAAAGCCCAACAATTTAACACCCTAGGTGTTACAATCTTTCGGACGAATTATCGTATGAAGCGATGATACTTACTTCAAACAAAGTGAATTAGCTCAAGAGAGAATGAAATTCAAATGAAGCACCCTCATCTCTGTCAGTGATTCTATTTTTAGAAGTTGCATTCTTCTAACAAAATCTTTCTCCTTTCCTCAGATGGAACGAACTTAAAAAGGTCAATTCAATGACGTTGGAAACATTCTAGCTGATAAGAATTAATTAAAAGATAGCCTTTCTCAATGGGAGATAATCAAAACAATCTTCAGCATTTAATGGAGGTCACCTACCATCAATGGCTGGAATCCAAAGATACTATAAAAGTAGTGCAAAGACTAGGAAGAAGAAGAGGGAGAGAAAAGGGGAGAAGAGTATAAACAAGCATTTAATTTCAAGAGAAAAGTTTTCTTCCAAGATAGTCAATCTCCATGCACTCAAAGACAATCTATTTTCAAACTCTATCATTTTTCTCTCTCTAGAGTTTGATACCTATTGGTTTTTATTGATTATATATTTTCATCTACATTTTATTCGTGTACAATCTATCTAGCTAAGAGGCAAACTATTGTACAACTTTCTTACAATTTCTCTGCCTCAGCAAGTAGAAAGATTTGCAGCTTGTATAAGTTTGTTAGTGATCTTGGAAACCAACCTCTGTATAAGTTTGTTGGTGAGATTGGAAACCAACCTCTACATAAGTTTGTTGGTGAGCTTGAAACCAATGGTTGTAAGAGTTTCTTGTGAGCTCAAGAAAACTATTCTATAAGTTTATTGGTAACCTTGTGTAAAATCAACCTGTGTTAGTGGAACCTGAGTGTAGCAAAGGATGCTGACTTGAAGAGTGGAATAGGTATTAAGTTGAGCTGAACCACTATAAAGATTTTTAGTGTCTTGTGCTACTTGATTTGATTTCCATTCTCTTTCAACACTTAAATTTTTTATTCAGTCATAATTTTAATAGTTCAATTCACCCCTCTCCTCTTAAGATTGTATGGGACCAATAGTTTGTTCCACCAGCCCCTCCTTCCAATAAGCCTAAACCCTCATCCAAAATAGTACCCAAGCCAAAGCCTAAGTCTCGAACTCAAGCCACATCCAAACTAGCACCCAAACTATGGCCTAAGTCTCAACCTCAAGCTACATCCAAAGTAGAACCAAAGCTAAAGCCTAAGCCTCAACCTCAACCCACATCTAGACCAGTACCCAAGCTAAAGCCTAAGCCTCAACCTCAACACACATCCAAACCAGCACCCAACCTAAAGCCTAAGCCCCAACCTCCACCCACATCCAAACCACAACCCAAACCTCAACCTAAGCCAACATCCACACATAAGCCTTCAACCACTAACCAAGAACCAATCCGATTAACCTACAATGAATACCAAGCCTGAACCAATGCCAATCACCAACTATTCCAAGAAGCTCAAGCATTCCTTAGAAATAACATTCTGAAGGAAGGATCCTACCTTCCCCTCCCATTCTGAGAGTTCCAAGACCCAACCTATAGGGCTAGGATTAAAATTATCCCTATCGCTGTTTCCTCTCCCTTCCTACAAACTAATCCACCCACTGCCATCCCAACTCACCCTCAACCCTCTATGCTAAGTCCCCCTCAGCAGCCTACATTCAAGGTTGTGTCCAAGAAACTTAGAACCCCATGCCCCCACCCAATACCTTCTACCCCTTCCAATCAACTACCTGATAATCTAGACCTCTTTCCTCTTACCTACTCTAGGAAACCTAAACACAAACCTTGACCCTACTGCAACTACTTATTTTTTCTATTTTTTTTCCTGATTGTGTAACTCTATACATGTATAAATTCATTTTTTTAATCAATACAAGTTCATTTTTCTCCTTTAGCTGTGTACTCTATGATTGCTTGAGCATTCATTATCATATCATATTTTCTTTCCTATACGCCTTTTTATCATGACAAAAAGGGGAGAAAAAGTAGAAAAAGCATGAAGTGCAATTAGACAGGGGGAGCATCATGCCTTCAGGGTTAGCATATTTAGTCATGTAGATATTAGATCTTAAGTTCCCTTATTCTCTGAAAGGTATCACTTAGTTATTTTGTCATCATCAAAAGGGGGAGAATGCTGAGTCTAACCTCTGATTTGACTTGATTTTTATGATGAATGTAGTATATTAGCTAAGTTTGATGATGAGCAAACACATGAATGAGAATTATAGTACTAACAAGTTAATTTCCAAGTGTTGCAGTAATAAAAAGATGAAACTAAGAGAACACACTAGGACAACTTGTTTTAATCCAAATAAAATGTAAAATCTCAAATGATCAATGGGCTTAGATCTTAAACCGAGTTTCAAAGGAAGAAAACAATGTAAGTGTAGAAAGCATATCAAATTTTGAGACTTTAGAAGACAATTAAGAAGCTAAAAGAAAACTCTAAAATCTAGTTCAAGCATTTCACAAGCTGTTTTAGAGGTTTCAAAGATGTCTGAAAATTTCAAAAGATATTTTAGAAGTTGCAAGATGAAGTTCAAAATTTTTTCAGAGGGACATTCGAAGGAAGAATTCAAAGCTTCAAAGGTATGTGAATTACTCCGAAGACAAGTTTATAATGTTGTCAAGCTTTAGAGGATACTTAAGAGGCTTCAAGCATCATCTGAAATCAAAACAGACTAAAAGATATTTCAAAAGTACTTTCAGAAAAAGGATTCCCACTTTTAGAGGTTTGAAATGTAGTCCAACATTGGTTGCAGACTTGAGAAAATTTTCAAAGGATCCTTTAGAGGAAGAAAATGGTTTTAGCGGTCTAAAAGACTAGCTGTTATTGGTGGTTGAGCCTGTTAACTCTTCAAAGGAAGCCTTAGAGGCAACAACCCTACTTTTAGAGTATTGAAGTGGTCATTCCTACCTTCAAAATGCCTTCAAAGGAATGAAGTTGTGCAATCCAAAAGTTTGAAATTAAATGCACAACAGTAATTGACACCATCGCCCGAAGTTCAGAGTTTTGAAAGTAAATTTCAGAATTCTAAAGAGCTAGCTGAAAACCTTTTGATTGAGTGAGTTTTAAGCAATCTAAAGTGGTCGGAAGTTTCCAAAAAAATTCAAGTAAAAACTAAATCATCTTCAAGGAATATAAATAGATGATCAAATCAATGCAAGAAGTTAGTAAAGCAAATTAAAGAATGCATTTACAAGTTTTCCAAGTTTTCTTCTAAGATTCAACTCTTTCTGCGGTGAACTACAAACATGCATTCAAAGCTCTATCTTCATCAAATTTCCAAGATATTGAACTAACAATGTTTACTATTACATCATTTTTTTACTTGTTCATTAATTGTATACACATCTACTTAAGTAAGAGGTACTTTTTTTGTATGAATTATTTACCCTTTATTATTTTTGCAAGTAAGGACCTTGCAGTATTATTGGTTGATTTCAACAAGTAGGAAAGACTTGTTGTGATTATAAGAGTTTGTTAGTGAGCTAAGGAAAAACCAACTTGTGTTCTTGATCTGTGTTAGTGGAACCTAAGATAGTAAAGGAAACTATCTTAGAGAAGTGGTGTAGGAACCCACCTCGGGCCGAACCACTATAGAAATATTTGTCTATTGTGTTGTGCATCATTTTCATCTATTTCTTAGCACAATCTGTTTTAATTTGGGCTTTTGGAAACTAAACTCACCCCCCTCTTGAGCAACCATTTGCATGAGACCAACAGCCACCTTTGCCTTATCTTTACTGCCTCCCAAACCAATCCACTTCCCCGCTCAAGCAGTCCCACCAGCCCCTCTGATATATTTCATGGAAGATTCATCTTTCTAAAATTTATCATATTAGAAATAAATGGTTTCAAGCAGTACTATGAAGTAAAGAATTTGCCTGGGTTTGGGAAAATTTTATAACCCATCATTATCTGACCATTCGAATCAACCCAAAGAGATGTGACACGTCACAGAGGTAACTTATCTGCCACTTTGAATCAACTTTGAGGTCATCCATTCATTCTGTTGAATTTTTAACACCACTTCAAGGGCACCAGATGCCCCATTGATCATTCCAAAATTCCAAGGATGCATTTGGCCTAGCAGGTTTAAAAACACAAATTATTTCTAGTGTGGGCAGCTACAGTTGCCAGAGATGAATCTGATTTCAGATCCTCTGAAACCATGTAAAATTGTTGTTTGGTGGCTCCATTTAAAAGAGATGGAATGCCCCACTAATCACATCAACTGCCCCATGTGAGTGAGGCCCATCTGGTGATGTTTGGTTAGGTTTAAAATCAGGATTTTCTATGCCCTGTTTTGGCATCAATGACGGCAATAAGTGGTAGCCGTTGATGGCCCATCTAGCTGAACAGATGGCAAAGATATTTCTAGGTTATTGTCACCCATATTATTCAATTTTATTTGTACTGAAATCATGGCCCACTTTTCTCCAAACTAGGGCCCCCAGATGGCACAAAAATCAGATTTTCAAACTGATGGTCATGTTTGTACGTGGCCCACTTGAGGCCTATTTTCCAGCAATTTTCTAACGATTTTGAGTGGAATCCCCTACTTACTACTGTCATTCACCAGCCCCCTTAGATTTTATGATCCAACGGTCAAAATGGGTGAGCCATTTGCTGAAAAACCTAATGTTATGGAAGGATGGCAACATTGTTAGCATACAATGACAGGTCGGGTTGGTATGGGGTCGGTGGCCCACCCAACTTAGATCATGGTCTTTGATCCTTTTTTCATTATCACGATTTCCTCATTAGCATTGCATTAAAGCTGGAGGTAAGGTAAACGTTCAAATGAAACATCCTTACCTGTTTTGCACGTCATAGCTTCAATTAATGGTTAAGTGAGGGGCTTCTTCGAGTGCCGGTAAATTTCCAAGCCCAAGCAAATTCTTTGGTTCATAGTACTGCTTTAAACCATTTATTTTCGATCATGTTAACTTCTAAAAATACGAATTTTCTATGCATTAGGTGGGAGGGAGTGGCCGCGGGTATTTTAAGAGTAAGAAGATGAGCATTTTATGAATTTAAAATTTTTTTGGAACATAATGGAATGAAACCCTAACGGTTAAGTACACTTGCAATTTATGTCAAACAATATAAAGTTATTTATAATTTTTCAAACAAAGAAAATGTACATACAATATTGATAAAACAATATTGGTATATTTGCAAAACCTCTCTTTAAGATTGAAATAATTGTCCAATAATACCTTTGAACCAAAAGGTAACTTGAAGCATGTAATTGGTGACAGCCCAGGCACCCTTTTCCCAGCAACCAAAAATTTAAAAGTTAACAAAGGCTTGGAAGAAAAAAGAAACCAAAAAAGAAAAAAGAACTAACACCCAATTGCAATATGAGGGAAAACTAATTAAAAAAAAAAAAAAAACCAAGTGCAAGATGTCAACCGCATCTATTCATTCCACAGCTATGTTAAAATGTTATTGTATGCACTACGCTTGCCCAAAGGAGAACTACTTTCTCACTTCAAAACTTGCAGTTAGCTCTCCTAGAGCCGCTACCTTCAACATGAAAAATACATACAACCCTCTCTATTCCTTTCCCTTGAGTAATGCATAACATCCCTTCAGCTCATGCCACAAAAGTAGTAGTGTGTCAAAATCATCCTTATTCACGTCAGAGTCGTTGGTCATAGAAAGAGCTAATATTGTCTTCAGCCATTCTTCATGAAGAGTCGAGAACTCTGACCTTGCTTCACTCGACCTGAAATTCTCCCCAATAGATCTTCTCAATGCTTTACTAGCTTTTGAAGCAGATTGAACCACATGCTTTGAGATGCCAGCCATGAGTGCAACTTGCAGTCCATAACTCTCTGCACATGGCCCTAAAGTGAGCTTGTAGAGGAAAACCAGTTCCTGGTTGCCTGTAAAGGCGCTTCTGTTCCTAAAATTGAAAGAACAGGCCATATGCTGGAGGCTCACATGAGGGTGAGAGGCAAATTCCTTTGTTAGGGGATGATAGTGGGTGGCAAAGAGAAGGCGACAGTGGACTTTCTCAACAAGATGGCGGAATACCTGGATAACAGCACAGAAAAGACATGCAGCAAGAAATATACAACAAAGTCATAAAGATGCTAGATAATATACGAATTTGCAGATCAAATGTCCAACGAAGTCATAAAGATGCTAGATAATATACTAATTTGCAGATCTCAGTGCTCATTACACTGTTCTTCCAATCTTAATCATGTTTCTGATCCTACTTGTTGGACTGCCTATATGCTCCAATTAGATAATAGGCCATAACATTAAGACCATTAAGTCCCACAGGCCCCTTGACATAAATCAAATTGGATATAATCCATACATCAGTCATTCCAGATAAAACATGACGGAAACCCTTAATCCTATGATACAATGTGTTCAAGATAACTGGCTTAGATTCACTTACCTATTCATTTAAAATACCTTAAGCATCAGCTTATCTACCTATTATAGTTTCATTATAAGTCATGTCAAATGTGATAGGCTATCCTCATAGCACCAGTTAGATATGCAAACCAGTAGTTGAGAATGATGCCCATTGGAACTTTCCAATGTCTCTATCCTATGGGACCAACACCTCTTCTTGAGATATCCAACCAAATATTTTGACTTGATGGGACGTCCACTCACCAACAATGGCAATAGGGTTGTTGAACCCAAGTACTGAATTTAATTTTTAATCTATAACAAAGCTTGCTAAGAATTTAGTCGTAAGTTACTAACATGGTTGGCTAAATGCTTTCAGTTTGAATAAGGTCTAGGGAATACAAATGCGTATCTTCAATAATCAAGGACATAATTTAAGGGAGACCATCTAGAACACAAAACAGGAATCTTGGGATAAATGTTTAGAGGATAAATGAAGATAAAAATTAAGTGCATGGCAGTAAGGATCCCTAAACAGTTGAATTGCAAGAGCTAAAGTGAAATTAAAGCTTAACTAGATAAGGGACCAGTCAACTAGATGGTGTTGAAATCAAGTGGGAACACTCCAGTACCAGTTAACTACCATGGAGAACCAGTCAACTAGTGGAGAAGGGGAACAATCTGAAGTTCTCAGCAAATTTGACCAGTCAACAAGGTAGAATACTAATAAAATTGGGCAAGGGAAAAGAAGTTTATTGGTGTGTAGACTAGTCAACACTCAGTTCACTGACAAGGTCGCAGACCAATTGGCCATAGGATCTTAGAAATTCTAAAGGCAATCGGCAATTGAAGCTTGTAGTGTATTTCTTTTAATCTTGGATATTAGAAGCCCAAGATGCGGATCTTGGGGGTGAGCGTTTTGGGTTAAACTTCTATTGCATTTGCATTTGCTGCATTTTCACATAATTTTAGTTTCTCAAATTTTGCATTAGAAGTTTTAATTGCCCAATTCATCCAAACCAATCAATTTGACGAGGGACTGGTTAATTCGACAACATCCTAATCACGTGGGAAAATTTTGGATGAAAGACTAGTCAATTGGTGGTGAGATGAGGAACAATGGTGTTCGGACCAATTGAATACGGATTGCAACCAATTGATAGTAGGTGAGGGCCATGAGGTGGAACACTAGAAGATTCGCAAAAGGAAGACCAGTCCGACTGGAGTGTAGACTAGTTGACCATCAACTTTCCAACAAGGTTGCCAAATCAATCAACCATCAGAGCTTATGAATTTAGAAGATAACTAAGGACTGTGATTTGAGGTATATTTTCCCCCTAGGGATTACTAGAACTCAATATCAGGGATCTTGGAGGGAGGAGTGGGCACCAGAGGTTTACACTAAACCATAATATTTATTTGTGTTTTGCATTTCTATTGTGTACTTATTCCTTGCATTTTCAAATTATTTTAGCTCCTCAAATTTTTGGTTAGAATTTTTAATTTTTAATCAGCCCCAAAGAGCTAACGGAGACAATTGGACAAAGGAGATTTAAGGTTAGCCAACTAAATAGCAAAGCAATGTACACTTCGTTTTGTACATTGTTCACTAGGGAGTTCAATAGGATATCCGCGTGTTCAATGACAAAGGAGATGAGATGGGTAAAAATTTGCCCATGAGAACACCAAGTTTAAGAAACTTAAACAAATATTTTAGCTTGTAGTATGAACTAATTTTTATGAAATCCACATAAAGGATTTGTGATATGTATACTCATTTTTCCATTAGGATATGTTTATAGATGGCGAAAGAGTTGGAAATGCCTTTTCCTCCTTTTTTTCAACCTTTCCAATTGATGTGGCATGTAACCTTAACAATTATACATTTCTCCATTATTACTTATATTTTCAATCATCACTCATATCTTTTCATTTAAAATGTTTATCTATTTTATCTTTATTTATTTTTTGTTATAATCATTACCTCTTATCGTATTACATCATTTTCTCTATTCTTCTACTTTTCCAAATTCCAATTTTTCCTCTTTTCCAAACTCCCAAACAGATGCTATGATTGTCAGTGCTTCAAAATCCATCAAAAGAGAGTATTCTAATGCTGAGTGGGTATAGGATCCAAATATCTTTGTCAACAATGTGGACAGCCAAGGCAATTGTTATCGAGGAGGCTAAATACCAAAATTAAATTTATGTGGATAATCTACAGAGGTCTTTTATAACTCGTGAAATATTTATGAGAAGAAATGACGGGGGCACTAAAGAAAAGATGGTAATAGCCATCAAAGTAGGCTTAGAAAGAGACAACAGTGAGGAAGATAATGTATTGATAATGAACTTGCTCTCTACACAAGAAAATTCAAGAAGTTCATTAAGAAAACAAGAATGGTAGCTCCACCAGAAAATTTTGAAAGGGAACAAACATGCTTCTGGAATAGCTGCTACAAACAAGCAACTTCATGATGCAACAGATATGTAACAACAAAGAGAATTCTTCAAAAGAATGCTTTCTTCAAACAACCGGTGAGATAATCCCTACCCATAACCCTTCGTACTATAGTTGCCAAGACAACATTCTCAGGATCAGAATCGGAGCCCTGGCTAATCCCCAGATTGATTTTGTAACTAAAGAAAATATCAAAATTGATCATCAAGCAAGGCCCAACTTTCATAATGACTCTACACTCCCACAAGGAGCAAGAATAACAATAACAAAAGTGCAGGAGCCGATTCCAAGAGCCATACATAACATGGGAACAACAAATGGCACACCTGCTATGAGGAAGCATCCCCTCCCATTGAGGAGAGGAAATATTGAAGAAATCCTCAACCATTCAGTCAAATCCACTAATGTCGCTAGGAAACCCACCCAGCAACAAGTAGTTATGAGGCACACGATTGGAAATCAGAATCAAGAAGAGGATGAAGCACAATTCCATATCCAGACAAAAGCTGATAAACTCCTCGAAGAAAGGATTGAAGGTGTGGAGAAGGGAATACTGAGAAGGTGTGCAAAGTATGAGGGAGTAATAACCTCCCTTGATAAAAAGAATAATAATAATGATGGAGGAACCTCTTTCAAAGGGATTCAAAATTCCCCATGTCAATGCTTACGATGGAATGATGGATCTAGGAAATCATCTTTCGAGATATGATTGACAAATGAATCTTATGAGAGCATTTGATGCCATCAAATGTCAAGCCTTCTAACTCACACTAAAAGGAGCGGCACTCTCATGATATCAAACAGTGGATCCCAGATCCATAAGCACCTTTAGGAATTGCGAAGATGATTCCTAGCTAGCTTTATAAGGCAACATCGATAGAAGAAGATCATAGAATCATTAATATCCATTAAATAGAAAGAAGAAGAGTCTCTCTGAGATTACGTCAACAGGTTAAATTGACTCACTCTAGAAATCGATGAATTGCATTAAACTATGGTGATGACCCTATTGTAGAATGGAATTAAGAGCAAACAAATCAAACATCATCTACGTTTGGATCCACTAAATATCTATTCAGAGCTCCTTGAAGCCCTTGACAGACACATTGATGGAGAAGAGTTTGTTGAAGAAGATTTCAATAATTCCAATAATCACATCGGGAAGGAGAATTATCCAAAAGAGAAAAAAGACTACCCACTAGAGAAAGAGAGAGATGTAATGATTACACTCCACTAACCAAGTCCCACACTTATATTTACCAAGAGATCAAAAATCAAGGATATCTCCCTCAACCTTAGCCACTAAGACCAGACTCTCAAAGACAAGATTCTCAGAAATTTTACCTCTACCATAAAGACCGAGATCATGATATCGAAGACTGCAAATAGTTCAAAGTAGAAATCAAAAATTTAATCAGAAGAAGAAGACTGCAGCGCAATGTGGCAAAAAATGCACACGAGAGAATGAGGAAATAACATATGGGAAGACGCTCCCCCACAAACAGAGGTAGCTCTAGAAGAGCAAGAGAGAGATGCTGCAACAGAGGCTAATTGTCCAACAACCAAAACCATCAATATAATTAATGGCGGATTGACATCAGGTGGAACCACCCACGTTAAGAGGAAAGCTAGCACAAACAAGGGAAGGACCATATAGAGGTATCGAAGTCCTAAGCAATGGAGCTTACCAACTACAGTGACTCAATGAAAGAAGCATTCTAAGAACTTGGAACGCTAAACATCTACAGATGTATTATCATAAAGTAGATAAATTTATGATTGCATATTTCATTCATGCTACATTCTAAAATTCCTGCAAAATATTTTTTCATTTATGAAATATCGTTTAGATCATTAACAAAATCGAAAGTAAATATCCTCGTTAGATTTCCTTGGAACTATATCCCTAATATTGGTGTCGAGGAATTTCCAAGTAACCTTCCTTTTGCAAGAGAGGAACTTGTTAGAGAACAGTGATGCTCCCTCGTTTAGCACCATCTCCCAATATTCGAGTTCAGCAACTAGTTGCCCCAACCACTGGAGACAATCCTACTTCAGCATGGTTTGTTTTTAGCCATGCTTTGTTCGCCTTGAAGGGAAAACTCACATGTCGTAGCCTCCACCTCAAGCCCAACCAACACTATTGTCTTAGCCATAACAGCCTCAACAGTCGTGTTGCACTCTGCTTTAGCAGCCACCACAACATCCTAATCGGCCTCAGCGGCCATCTGGGCAACTACTCTATACCCATGAGCAAATTTAAAAATCTTCCACCCCGGCATCTGCATCCTCCCCATTGACAACTAGTGCTTCCTCTTCACCCTTTCAAGCTAGGGGTGGTCTTCTCCAACTCCACAAAGCGTTTTCGCTCCTCCACCAAAATGGCTTTAAGATGGGCATTTCAGCAACAACCTGATCCCATGATTATTCCAAGCCTACAACCAAAAAGGAATGCTCCTGCTCCCTCCCTAATTCAGCTTTTGCATCCTGGAGCCACAATAGAGCCTAATATAAGTTGCCTTGAGCTGCAGCCTGATCATGATTCAAGGATTTCACCCTATCAAGCCAATCGTGTTTGTTGAACGCAACCTACAAGACGTTAAGGGCAGACTCATTACATACATCCTCAAAGGTGCAGCCCATGCTTGCAACTGATCCTGAGAACACAATAGCTTGTTGATGTATATTTAGGCTAGGTCTAGGCGTTTCGCTAAAGCAGGCACAAAGATGATCCCACTAAGCAAATTAGCAACAATAGAGGATAGGCATGAGGTAGGAGGAGAAGAAACCATAACTCCACCGAATCTGACATGCTCCACCTGCAGTCGTCACAAAGGACGATCAACCGTAGGAACAATAGGAGATGATAATCACTTTAGCACACTATAAATTTAGGAGCAGGAGAGCGATAACCCTGAGAACATGGAAACAAATACAAAGAAGGTTTTATCCAAGAAAGTTGAAAATTTATGAACACTAACAATTCACATATAGAAATCCAAAAAATAACTACTGAGAAAGTAGAAGGTTGGGAAGATGAATAAGAGCTCCTCACAATTGTATTACGTTGCTCCTCCACGCCACCAAAAGTAGTCGCTTCCTTAATAAACACGATATGGCAGGAGAGGAAGGTTGTTTTGCTGCACCCGATGAAGTAGTAGAACTGGCAGAAGAGAAATTAGAAAAACTGGAGGACCCAGAAAATCCCCACCTAATGATACTTCCACTGGTTACACTAGTTCTTGAACAGGATTTAGAGATAGTCCCGGGAAAACTTTTGGTCCTAGAACCCCTTCTGAAGCAAGTTCAAAGTGAAGCTCTTCTCTTCTTTAATAAGACGAACAATAATGTTAGACGAGCCTCTCCGCTCCTAGAATTGAAATACATTGCTTCTTTTTATCCTAATTCTCCATAAATTCTTCCCTACTTCTTCCTTTCTTTTTCCTTTGAGAGATTTCATCCACTTTCTTCTCTCTTCTTCCTACTTATGTTGCATCAGGTACTCTTTATAAGAGAATATTGATTTTGATGAATCATGTCTCTATAACAAAGCTTGAGGTTATAAGAATGTTCTTAGCTTTCACACTTTTCAAAAGCTTCAAATTATCCCAAATAGATTTCAAAAGTGCTATTTTAAATGATTTTATATGCTTTTTTATAAATATCTACCATAATTCTAATAACTTAATTTTTAAAAATTATAATATAAATCATTTATTTTCATAACTTACAAAAATATAATTGCATAAGTTAAAAGCTAAAGCTAACTCAATAAATTTTCTCCTTATACAGAGATTTTCTACTTTTCCTAGTGATAACATTTCGCCAGCATCCCAAAAAGAAATTTTCGCTGAAATTTGGCTCGAAAATTTTGAAATTGTAAACACTAGTCTAGACCACTAACATTGCCATTTCAATCATGAGCAAGCTAGATAACAGAGTAACCTCTTTTGAAGAAAAAGTTAACTCTCAAACTCAATTCAGTGCAGTGAATAACAGTATGGATATCATTAAACACAAGGTTTAGTGCAGATTGCCCATCCATTATGGAGTTGGTCATAACCCTAGCACAACATGAAGATTTGACCACCTCCCAAGTCCATAAAGTCCAAGAAGAAATGCATTAGTTAAAAAGTATATGCAATGTTCACTTTATCAATAATTAATGATATTTCAATGGTCCCAAAAACAGATACTATCACTTTCATTCTAAATAATATCTAATACAAAATGCTATGAAGCTAATGCACATCATTTAGACTTTATTGAGAGTTTATTTATTTTGAATGTTTGTGGGGATATTTTATTTGGAATTTTAGGTAATTAGTTTGCTATTTCAAGATTTCATGTATGTCTCAAGTGATACAAATACAAATCAACTTCATGCATGGTTTAGATTATAAGCTTCATTATTTTATTTATGGTTTTTATTTATTCACAAAGGTATTATGATTTAACATTTGAATGCGATACTTAGCGTTCATTTTATCAATTCTCTGAGCTTATAAAGAATTCTACACTGTTGGTTTCTCCGAACTTTACCAACAAACTCATTACAACACTCAGATGCAAGATTCAGCTAAGTAAAGATTGTACAATGTAATACCTCTTACTAAGCTTAGTTGTACACAATATACACTCAAATTTAAAGAATAAACAATAACATTACAGAGCTTTGAGCTCTTCTTAAGATGGACTTGATGTAGTTTTAAGCTCTTTGATCGTTGGAGCACTTTTGAATGAATGCACTTGGAGACTTGATTGGGTTCCTTCTGATTGATTCATTTATATCACTTAAAACCCTCAAGCTTCTTTTCCTTCTTTAATGAAACATTTGTTTATAAGTTCCGTAGAGATTTTTGAATGTTTGGAAGAGGACCATTAATATCTAGTCATTGAAACATCACATCAATTTTTCAACTATTACGGCTACAGACCTCAATAAACGTAACCTCTCCTTTGTTGAAGAACTTTGTAGACGATCGCAGCCCTAAAAAATTTTGTAAATCTCTTTTGTCCATGCCTCTGTAGAATAAAGTCTTTAGAGAGAGCTCTACAAACCTTTGTAAAGTCTCTACAGACCATTGTACATCATGACTTGGAGCACCCATAGACAGCGAGTGCTGCGGACTTCTGTAGCCTTGGATTATCCTCTATAACTCTCCTCTGTCGATTCGAAACTTAAGAACACTATTCCAGTGGCCCCGACAGACCTTTTTAGCCCTTCTCACTTCCTCTATAGGTCTCCTCTGTTTCAGGTCTCCTCTGTCATTCAAAATCTTAGCACAACTTCATTAGCTTAAATTCAAGTCATTTACAAGTTATGTTGTCGTCGAAACTATACACCTAAACTCAACAATCCCCCTTTTTGCTGATGATAAAACTTGATAACTTGTGGCAATAAAAATACATGTTAATGAACTAAGTTTCCCCAATTTATTTTATTCAATGAGCCTTTGAGAGTTTGTTTCATTTCTACTCATATACTAAGATTGTCCACAATTTCATATTCCAAAATCATTTTTAAAAGTTCAATTATTCCCCTCTTTATATCATTTTCCCTCAATGTGGAAACAAGTCATAACATATGGTAAGTTGAGAGAAAACTTGCAATGCATGACCTAAGTCCTAATTAAACACTATAACATAGTCAACCAACACTCACCTAGGCTAACAAACTAAGCCCCACCTCATATGCTCCTAATCTACCAACCTTTAAACTTAAACAAGAACCAAGGATCTCATCTTTGTTTTCTTTTCTTCTTCTTTTTTTTTCGTTTTGAATTGTATTTTGAAATTTTACTTTAAAACTAGAAATGTAACTTACATTTTGATATGTATTTGTTACCACTACTTGTATCATGATTTTAAATAAATAAAAATTACATTTTGGTTTTTCATCTGTGGTTTGAATTATAAATGATTATATTTTAACTTGTGAAATATTTTCAAAAGTACTGTGAAAAGTGTATACCAATTCAAATTTTAAATAAGAAAATTGCAAAAAAAAAAAGAGTAAATTGCAAATGCATAAGTAAGAGGAGCTTGCTCAATGGGAGCCAAATCTATATTTCCTGAAATTTAGCAACAATTTCAAATTTTCACCCGAACCATTGATTTTGATATATAAGAAAACTTGCTAATGACTTGGTTTTAACTTACTAACAAGATTTAATATGTGCTTTCAATTTAAATAAGAACAAAAAAGGTATCTAAATGGTTATCTTTATTAATCAAGGACATAACTTAAGGAAACCATCTAAAACAAGAAATAAACGTTTTAGAAAGAATGTTTAAAAAATAAATGGAGACAAAAATTAAGTACATTGTCCCAAGAATCGCCAAATAGTCAGCTTGAATAACTTCGAGTGAAATTCATACTTAACCAATCTACTAGATGAGGGAACAATCAATTGCGCAAAATTCTGATTGAGTAGAAACACTTTGTAAGGACTAGTGCTCTCTTTATCAATTTTATTGGCGATGAAATCACTGATAAAATCATCTTGATGGGTCACCAACAAAACAATCAAACTGAAAATGACTTTTACTCCTGTTCCAATTTATTTGCAATTTGTCATCGATAATATCAATTTTGTTGTTGCTTACCAATTCATCATGAATAATATCGATTTTATGGGTAATTTACCGATTTTATCATGATAAATTGCCAATAAAATCATTTTGTGTAAAAGACATGGGTTCCAAAAGTAGAAGACCATTTTCAATATTGGAAAGCCCTCAAACCTAGGGTTGCAAATCGGGTCAGGTTATACCAAGTCAAGGTTAACCAAACCCTAATCCTATATGTAGAAACTTCAATTCAACCCAATTTATAAATCAAGTTGGGTTGAGGTCAAACCAACCCTTACCCAAACTTCTAAAATTCGGGATAACTTCAGGTTTACAATTTGGGTTTATCTCTTATACGTACACATTTTGACATTTTAAATACTTAATAATTATACTAAATATGCTTATAAAGGATAAATTTTCATATATTAATCTTAAAAACAAATATATAAGAATTAATGTATTAAAAGAAACCTTAAGGTGATGTTGGTTTTCAAAGAAAAAAAGTGGAAATAGCATTGGGTTTTGAAATTGCATTCCTATTTTAAATAATTGGAGATGGATTTGCAATTTTATCTGAAATAATAGGCAGTGGATCAAAGAATATTTGTATTTTTTTAATAAAGTTATTAAAAAAGGGTTAGGTTGAGTTATAACCACATAAAGCCAACCCTAACCCTATTTTCAAATCGAACTACATCTTTCAACCCAAATTGACCCAATGGATCAAAATTGGTGTCTCAACCCACCTAAAATTTGGGTTGGTATTGTTTAAGTTTGGGTTAACCTAACCTATTTGCACTCCTACCCAAAACCCTTTTTTGTATTTGAAAGTAATCCAAAAGCCTACATTTAGGATTTTGATGCTTGTAGTAGTGATTTGCAAGAAAAACTCCAAACATTTTGGATCAAAATCACATTTATGGGAGTATCATACAGTTTTCCAGGCAGACAAAAATACTTCTCAATCCATTGAAAATCATATTTTTCTCTTACAAGATAGTTAAAATCGTTTGTAAGTGATTAAAGTACCTTTGTGTGTAGTTTTTTTGAGGATTTGATGTTTTTTTGGAGTTTCTTTGAGCTTTATAGAAGGACACTTGATTTGGGGATTTTTCCATCCATTGCCTGAGTTAGAAGGGCAGGTGGAAAAGATTGATTGCATAGTTGAAGAAAAGGTATCTGATGATTAAGCTAAGATAATTGAAAATTTCTGGAAGGAAGAGCTCATATGTGAGTATCATAAGAGCTCAATTATTGTGAGTGAAAAATTATTCAACTTTCAGATATTTTAGAAGTTGAGATGGAAAAAAGTAAATATATTGCAAAGGCTATGGATGAAGAAGTTGCTGATAAGGTGCTAGATTGTTTGATTCTTCAAAGATCATTCTTGCAACATCAAAGAAAAAGTCATGGTTGATTGATTCATCATTCAAATCTAAGAAATTTGCATCTCAACGGAATAGAGACTTCAATGCGATAAACAGGAAGCATAAAAGATGTCATGTACTACAATGTTTTTCTATAAACCATTGATCATTTGCCATGGAGGATTTACATCATCAGTTCATGCCAAGGCGAAAGACAACAAGATATAAAGTTGGAAAATGGTCAACTTCCACATCAAAAACTCAAGGGCGAGTTTTCTTTCAAGTTGAAGAGAATGATGAAGAATGCAAGATGAGTAAGGAAAGCAAATGCATTAAGATTTCGGGTTTATATTTTATTACATATTTTAGAGATGTTTTATTGGAATTTTTAGGTATTTATTTATTTTAGTTAGGATTCAATGTAATCATCAAGTAATCAACTTATAAAACAACCTGATAGACAGCTTCAATCATTGCTTTTATTTACAGTTTAAGTAGTCCACATCCCGTTAGAATTGGCATTGCATTAGGGCTTTCTATTATCTCCTATAAATAGGAAAGCATGGTTCATGCGTAAGACAACTTGTGATTATTGATTGAATGCAAGTGCATATTGTTCTCTCAAAATCTCTCTATTATTCTTCTACAGCTCCCTTAAATCCCTAATTCTTCTTCAAAATTCTCCTCCCTCTCATGCTACATAACCCTCTAGTTATGTTAAGCCCTCCAAAGCTTATAAATCCATATGTACGTCAAGACTACAGTTTGTGATGTAGTTTTCCATTTTAGATTAGTGGAACCCCAAATCATGGATCTTGAAAAGTGGAGTAGACATCGAAGTTTTATGGAAATTGCAAACCACTATATTTCTTGATTTTTTTTGCATTTCTATGGTGTTTTCATTTTCTGCTGTTTTCATTTTCTGCATTTTCATATTATTTTAGTTTCTCAAATCTTGGATTAAAATTTGTCATCAAATTTAAACTGAACTTGCCAAGGTAAGGGCCAACAAAAGTTTAGGTTGTATTTGGACTCAGGTAAATAGGTAATATCCCTTACTACAAAGGTAACAAAATAACAAGGTTAACATAACATTGGTAAAGAAACAAATTAAATTATTCTCAAGAAAATAACAAAGTGTTCCTTTGCTTTTTTTGGAAGAAAATTAAAAATATACATTAATTTCTATAATTATGTGTTTCATTCATTGATGGTAATTATCTTTTCTCCCCAATTTTCTTTAATTCAAAGCTAACACATCAAAACTTAAAAAAAAAATTAAAAAAAGAATACCTACCCTCATAATTTGAATCCTTTTCACATCAAAAGATTGATTACTTACTCTACAACATATCTTTTTTGTTGCAACAATTAAAAATATGCATTAATTTCTACCTTTTATTTGCTTGCATTTCATTCCTTGAAGTTAATTATCTTTTCTCAGAAATTGTTTAATTCAAAATTAGGACATGCATAGTTGTTTAAGGTGCGAGGCACACTAAGGTACAAGGCATTCTTGGAGCCTAGGCGCAAGGCAGGGCATGTGCCAGAGTGAAGGCGTGCATAAATACATGAAAAAATATTATAGTACCTCAAATTTGTAAATATACTAACAAAGAATTATAACTTTATTGAAAAGTTAAATATAAGTAACTCCCATTCGACAGTATCAGCAATAAAGACCATCCTGAATATCATTAATCTACAATCCATATCATGTTTAAAGGTAATATCACTAAAAAAAATTAAAGCATGTTAAAAAAAAAATAAAAATCAATTGATTGCATTATAAGCATTTAGAAAGCAAAACATAGGTTACATCAACACATTACAACAACAACAAAAACACACACACACACACACATACAAAAAGTAAAAAAAGATGAATAGAATACATAACAATACCTCACAACAATAATGACAGCCAAAAAAATTAGTTTTGCACCAAATATTTAAAAAAAAAAAACATGGATATACTGATACAAAACATTTGCATCACTACAACACTACAAAGCAACTAGATACACATTCTCCACATGATCAATCAAATACAAATGTTGGTATTTCGCCTCTAATGACCTCCCTAGACAACACATGAATTAAGTATTTTCAATAAGTTAATTAATAATGTAATATCATAAATTTGAATATTCAATAATGAAAAATAAAAAATAAAAATTGCAAATATATTCTTATCAGCCATCATATTGTTTGAAGCACCATCTATTAGGACTTGTACAACATTTTCTTCACCAATCTTCTAAACAAATTTGCCAAGCAACTAAAAAATCTTTTCACCACTCTTCACATAAGAAGAGGCATCAACAAACTCCACAAATATTGTTCCCTCAAAACAATTCACTAAAAACCCAATTAATGTTCTTTCCCTTGTATCTTTCCATCCATCTACCATAACAGAACATGCTGTCTTATAGCCCATTATTCCTTAAACTTTCATATTACATTCTTTGTATGTTTTAACTCCTTCAAGAAAGGAACATGTACTTCATGATAAGTTGGCGGTTTCATGCCTGGGCCACACTAGTCAATAACTTCTATAGCTACAAAAAAACTATCATAATTAGCAACATTAAATGGGATCCCTGTATCATAGATCCATCGGGCAATAATCTGCAGAAAGAAATAAAACCCAAAAAAGAAGAGAAGAAAACTCAAGAGGTTTTAAGACGCCCAGCCAAGTGTCTCCATGAACCAACACCAGAATTTTAAATTTAAAAAAAAAAAAAAAATCTTAGGGTTTTCTCTCTTGAAACCGAAACTAACATCTTCAGAAAGCAAGAAAACCCACAAAAGAAGAGAAGAAAACTCAAGAGGGAAGGAAGAAATCACAAGGCTTCATCGCTGCTGAAGAGATTAGGGCTTCTCTTCTACTTGATTGTCCAGGTACACACTTCTTCCTTCTTTTCTTTTCATCAAGTTGTCGTGTCAGCTTCTTTTTTCTTTTTATTCTGTTGCAGCTTCTTTCTTCTTTTTATTCTGTTGCTGCTAGTTGTGAGTCATTCTTCTTCTTCTTCTTCATTTTAACACTCGACTTCTCTTCTTCTTTTTGTTTTGATGCATGATTGTTGGGAAAGAACTGAAGAAGAGCTGTTGATTTATTTTTTCCATTTATATGGTGTCATCACTCGTGACCAGCTGTTTTTTGTTTTTCCATTTTGTGCCCTGCTCCAAAGGTGCTCCATCCTCATTAGGGAACAAGCTTTCTTTTTATTTTTATTTTTTATTTTTTATTTTTTATATTAGGGTTATATGGTCAATGTTGCTTGTCAATGGCAGGTTGGCAGCAAGGCCTTTTCTTTTTGCTTTTTTTTTTAAATACTATGGCCTTATGACGCACTCTCTTTAGTTTCACATTGTAAATTCATGAACTGCTTTTTTTATTCTTAAGTTTTTAGGCTGTCCTTTTTAATTACTTATAACGTAGCTAATGAGCAATGACTTAACCTCAATTGCTGTGATATTGTATTATTATCTAATTATAATGCTTTCTTGTAATGCAAATAATGAATGTATTTTTAATGGCTTTATTATTATTTAAATGCTATATGGTTCACTTAAGTTGATGACTTTTTTTATTTCGTGCAATTGCATTTATAACACTTTCAAGCATTCACCAGTAGAGAAGTAATTTGAGGAAAATGTTTAATTCAAAAGAATGGACTACTAGCAAATGGGCGAAGGAGCAGTAAGGTACAAGAGTAGTCCAAAATGTTTTAAGTCTGAGATTTTGGAACAATATTATCAAATATCTTAAAGTGGCAAGCCCTTTCATTCATGTACTTCACCTAGTTTATGGGAAGCAGTAGCCTGCAATGGGATACTTTTATGAGGTGATGGATAGGGCTAAAGAGACCATAGTAAATACCTTTAAAGAGAATGAGGATAAATACAAAGAAAATTTTTTAATCATTGACAAAGGATGGGAAGTTCAACTTCATAGAACTTTGCATGCAACTGGGTACTTCTTAACCCCAGAATATTTTAATGTAAATCCCAATGTTGAATCAGATCAATAAGCAATGATGGGATAGTATAAATGCATCTCAAGATTAGTCTTAGATGCCAATGTTCGAGACAAAATAACAAAGGAGTTAATCATGTATACCCAAGCTGAAGGCGTTTTTGGAATAGGCATGGCAATTAGGCGAAGAAACACATTAGCTCCAAGTAAATTTATATTCCCATCTAATATATTGTTTTTAGTTTATTGTTTAGTATTTAAGTTTGTTAACAAATAATATTTATATTTATACATTTTGTTTAACAATTGCTTGGTAAGCTCTCTATGGTTCACCAACACCAAACTTACAAAAGTTTGCAATAAAAATTCTTAGCCTAACCTATAGTTCATCGGATTGTGAAGGAAATTAGAGTGTATTGGAGAATGTAAGTGTCTAGGACTATAAATATTTTAAGTAGATGGATAACTCTATTCTTAAGTGTTTATACTAATGTATTATTTTGATTTTTCATTTTTGAACTCTTACAGCTTCATAGCAAAAGGAGATATAGATTAGATCAAGCTCACTTGAATGATCTAGTGTTCATCAAGTATAATAGAGAACTGAAAAGAAGATACAATTTGCGTGATACCACAGACCCAATTTCTTTGAAAGATATTAATGAAAATAATGAATGGTTGACAAGGAAGATAGAAGGAGATTCAAATCCAAAAGATGAATATATATTCTGCTATGATAATGCTTTAACTTGGGGTAATATAGCTAGGGCTGCTGGAGTTGGGGAGCCTAGTCATCTCATGAGATCAACACCATCTTCAATTCCAATTGTTTCAAAATTGGTTTCATGATCTTCTTCAGTGCATTCTGAAGGGTGTGGAGCAAATTTGGAAGACTCTGAAGAGGAAGATTTTGAGGCTTATAAATTAAATGATGGGGGAGATGAGATTTGATGATGGTAGATAATGACGATTTTTTATCTTGCTTTTTTAATTTTAGTGATAATGACATAACACTTGAACTTATTATGTTGGTCTGAGTTGTATTGTGGTATTTTATACATATGTCCTCTTGCATTTTGACTTTTTTGGGTGTCTTGACTTACTGAAATTGAATATTGAGAGTTAGATGAGTTATATTTGTAGTGGCTTTAATTTTAAATTTTTAATGATTGTGGATTTAGATTGCTAATAGTATTTTGATGAGTTTTATACACTGTGCACCTCACTTCCCTCAGGCTCATGCCTTGTTCCTAGGCTCCAAGACCCTCTTGTGCTTGGATGCACCTTGTGCCTGAAACAACTATGGTTGTGACATCACATCTCCTAATGATCTTCTTACTAACGATGTGCAATCTACAAGTACCTATAGATAATCTTAAATAAAAAATAACAGATACGTGATTTCCAATGTGTAATGAATTGTGCCTTAAACAAATGAATATAGCATCCCACCACTAACAATTATCCTCTTCAGAAATGCTATATTTTTAACACCTCTCAAACTCCCCACTTCATTGCATTGGACAGTAAAATGCAGATCCTTTACTTAGATGAAAATCAAGTATATTTTTCCTCTTACTTTTTTCAACAGTATGAAAATCTTCGAAGTTTCCAGCAGCAAAAGAAATTAATTTCAACTAGTTCTAAGAAAATTGATAAAGTAGAATTGTGGTATAAAATGTAAAATGCTCACCGCATATGCAATTGCATATCCATCAAATGTGCTTGTTCCTCGACCAAGTTCATCAAGTAGAACTAGAGAATCTTGAGTAGCATTTTGAAGAACTGATGCAGTTTCTGAGCATTCAATAAGAAAGGTACCTACAATGGAAAATTGCTAATGCGTTTACTTGGTGCTCTGGGCCTGTTGGTGGTGGAATAACATCATCCTTTGATGGCTGATACCAAATGTGCACCATGGAAAGCAACATTAAGCAATTGATAAATAACAATGCAGAGATGTCAACTTGATGAGCGGATGCAATTCTTGCAAAAGGAATCCTCATTATAGGGACAAACCTATTGGAAAGGTAGGATGCTGTGAAAGCCTGCAACCTATCCACAAGGTGAGCAGTTATTTAAGGCCGTATGAAATGCTCCTGAGAACATCTTATTAATAAAACTACTTTCCCTTGTGGCCATTCCATCTTAATTTATTTATGCATTCATTCCATCATTATTCTTCATACATCTCCCTTCCCTCCCTCCACCTCCCTCCTTACAAAATCAAAGCCATAGATCAAGGCCAAGCTCAGAGAAATCCATGCAAGAATTAAAGAAAATGAATAGGACAAAAAACTCACTTTCACCCATCATGATTCGATCAGTTGCACCAAGCCTTGTAAAGATAATATCCACAGGTGATAGAACACATATTTCACAAGGAACATAGCAGCCCAACTGCGAGTAAAGATTATAATGAGGATTAGATGGCAATCTGCTTAGACCACATCCCTAGTGGATAATACATGAAATTTTCCACAGTTGTAAGAAAGGCACAAACCTGGGCCATAATAACAGCTAGACATATGGCACGCAGGAGGGTGGATTTCCCTCCCATGTTTGGTCCAGTCAGCAGCAATGAGCTAGGGCAGTACCCTGCTGTACCTTCACCAAGATTTATGTCATTTGGTACAGGTTCCCCCCTATTCCCTCCAAAAGCATATGGATGCCATAGACCCTTGATCTTCAACATAGGGGCCCCAGTTTCTTGGGATGAAACCATGGAAGTGCAATTTGCAGCCACAAGAACAGGTCTGCACATACACCCACACAAAGAACTTGCAGTGACTGCAAAAGATCGTAGGACATCAACGCAGCTAAGTGCATTTATGACTTGAGACCACAGAGAAATTTTTCCAGCAAACAACTCCACAAGAACTGATAATGTTTCAGCATCTGAATCTTTGACATCATGGTCCTGGAAGCAATCAGAGATATATAAATCAGCACAATGTTATGAACCTTTTTTATTGCCTTTTCCCCCTAGTCACCCTCTGCAAACAACTAAAGCAAGGGGTTTTGTCCAAGCATAAATGCTGCCTTTTCTCAGAAAAGGCATCCTGCAAAAGAACAAAGAGAGGAGAAGAAAATAGAGAAGGACTTTACAAAGAAGAACATATAAAATGCCACTCTGTTAAAAAACAACAATCATTTGCAGGCTGCACAGAAGAGTGCTCTATATCACTTGGGTATCCCTTTGATCACATCAATATCATCTTTAAGTATATAAAAAAGTGCCAGTCACAAACTATGATGAGCTTGTTTGATTTGGCTTATTGTGGGGGCTCATGGCTTATTTCGTTAAAACGAGGAGCCTATCAAAATAAGTCATGTCTGATTGCACTTATGGAAGGAGCCTATTTGCCGATTTTGCTAGGTAAGCCGTAAGCAGCCCATAGAGTGCTTTTCGGCTTATCAAACTTTCATATTTCAAAAATATCCCTATACATGTTTTATAATTGCCGGAATACCTAACCCTTTTTGTATGTTTCCTTTTGTTCTCATCATGCAAAGTCATCTCACATGTCTTTGTTGCAATGATATCTTTAGTGATTTGAAAATTCATAAACATTTAAATTATTTTTTATTGAATTTAGTTTTCATTCATTTAAATAAGGTTGTAAATATTTTAATTAATTTTTTCCAAGTTAAAATTTATCCATTTTAGTTTTACATATTTATTTGTCAAGTTGAAATTTAAAAATTCTTTTTATAACTTATTTAAATATTTTAGTTAAATTATCTCAATCGATATTTTATTTATTAAGCATAAGACTTTGAGGGCATTTCAGTCCTTCAGCATTTAGCTTCAGCTGAATCAAACAAACTTAATAATGTTAAGCCATTTATTTCAGTTGTATCTAACATTTTTTGCTTATTTTACTTCAGCTCCTCATCAGCTTCAGTTGATTATCAACCATCAGTCAAAAAGCTCTAGCAGAATCAACAAGCCCAATGTCTTGGAAGGATGTTGACCAACACCATTCATGCACCATGATTTACATTGAATTCCTATGGTTTCTTGGAAGAACAGGGAGTACTATCAGCAGATATGATCATTGGAATTAGAACCAGTTGTGACAAACAAAGGGACCAACAAGAGAAGAAATTAAATTTGTCATAGAAATGGCAAATTATGCAATTGAGTGGTTACAAAAAGGAAAACTTGTGCATCCGACAATAAAGGAGATTCCTTGCAAAATTCACTGCATTATCAACATCATCAATACCTGTACCAACTGACTGATGTTAGCCACATGAGTCATGCTACATATTTACACTCTATCATGAACTATTTCTCCAAATATGATATTGGCCCTCCAGCCTTTATTTACCAACCCTTTCCATGTTCTTTTCCTGGCCTTCTGCTTCCTTCTTGATCAGGAACATGATAAGGACATGCATTAGGAATGTTGATGTTGCATTTTACAAGCATTTAATTTGAATTTTGTTATAATTTTTTATTGGAGTTAAATTACAATTTCTTAAATTAGAGAGTTATTAATAATTTCGGTTGTGTTAGATTATATAAATTGGCAAGATTATATTAGGCTCTTCAGTTAAAGATGAATTGGGGATACAATTATTTTTCATCTCCTATTCTTCCCCTAGTTCTTTTTTGTTTCCCCATCCTTTCCTACCTTTTCCTCTTTGAGAAAATCTCTCTTTCTTTTCCTTTCTTCCACATTGCCCTTACATTAGCTGAACGCCTAATAATCACTTTGGCATTGAATTTTCCACCCGTTCACATCAATCATCCACAGTCACCTCACATTGACCATCATCAGTTTCCACAGACCAAATTTTTTCAGAAGCCTCTCTTGTTGTCATGACTTATCTCAGCTTCATACAGTGGCAGCATTTGCAATTGGGATCAAATAGCAATAAAGGTGTTGCACTTGACAATGAAGATATGGTGAAAACAGAAGCTGTATTTCTGTCGATTATATGTGAGAAGCCCATCTGATGGCATTTCACCTCAATCCAATTTTTTCCAACTACCTTCGGCCTTGATACAACATCCCTATAAAGCCCAACTGGCAATGGAAACACATTTTCACCCTCTGACTTTTGAAAATTGGCAACAAAAGCAATTAGTTTCCAAAATTACAAACTAGTTGATTGAAGTATTTCCAGACAGCACTCTAACCTTCTGAAACATGCAGTCAAGTCCAGTCAAAACAGTTTTTTTTTTAGAACGGACATAATTTCTGGAATTTCAGAAACCCCTTCATATTTTCAGAAATTAAAATTGCCATTTGGTGACCGAGAGTATTTCTTTGGGCTTACAATCAGGTTCATCCTTTTTGAATTTTGAGATTTATTGTAGATCATCATGATCACTTGTAGTTCAATTATTTAATTATATTTTTATTTTATATTGGCATGTTAATCATTCTATTTCCATTATACCCTACTATTTTTATCCTTTGACATGCTAACCAATGCTGAGCCTTCTTCTAGGGCAGAAACATTGGTCAAAAGCCAAGAAGAATGAAAAGCCTCCTTACAAACCCAACTCAAATTTTGTGAGCCCAATTACAAGCCCTCCAAGCTCAATTACCAACCTTAGTAGCTACAGCAATCAAACATTTATAACAGCTGTTGAAGATTGAAGGAATGATTCCCAATACTCCAATATAGTGTCAGATTCAAGCAATGGGCAAAATCAGAGTTACCTCACTCAGCAATGGGCAAAATCAGAGCTCCCTCACTAATTACCCCACTTACAAGCATTCTCCCAACTCCAATAGTGTCTTGAACTCATCAGTAGATTGTAAATGTTAATTGTGAAATTCCACTGGGGAAACTAAAATGTCAACACATTCCTAAGGTGCAAGCAAGCCATCCTGTAGGTCATGGGTATAATGTTGCCCCTCGAACTTAAGAGAGTACATGATATTTCAGGAGTATGGTTTTCAAGATCAACCTAGACATGGACCACTATATGACAGGAATCCAAGGCAGCATCTGCCACATCATCCTCGGGGCTATGTTTTGAATAACCATCAGAATGTATTTGAGTATAATGATGCTACAAAAAAGGTTAAAATTGATGTCCCTAGATCTGACGGTTGATTTGATCCGAATGCATTTTTATATTGTATAGCAAAAAAGGAGAATTTCGTTGACAAGCACAAAAAATGTCTGACCTCCCGTGTAATCAGTTCACTAAAATGAACTTGGTAGAATCAACCAAAATTTATTGGCAAGGAATTCAAGTTATTGATTATTTTAGAGAGACCTCTTGGGATTGTTTGAAAAATAAATTGAGAGAAAAGTACTTGCCTCAATATCATAGTATACAACGAATAGATCAATGGATAAATTACAGGCAAGTAACAATTACCGTGACTGACTACCTCCATAACTTTTATTAATTACTTATAAGTAGTGGCATCCAACAAGAGCAACGAGCAAATCTCTATAAATTCATTAATGAACTCAGACCAAAGATCAAAAGAGAACTTCTCTTATATTCACCTTGTTTCGTGGAAGAAGATTATCATGAGGCCTTAAAGCTTGAGAAATTCCTAACAATTAGGCCCATTTCTAAATATATATCCATTCAGAGATCTAGTAAGCCTACACAATCACAAATCATAATGTCTAAATGGAGGAATAATCCAGTTCAAAAAATTGCAACCAATAGTCTTATGAGCACTGCTTCTAATTCACATGAAAAAGGGTTTGATATACAACAGTTTACAAGTCATATAACATCTCAATGTCCCAATCATTCCTTATGAGGGTTCACTCTCTAATTGTCTTCATTTCCTACTGTCTGCAGTTTTTTTTTTCATGAAGAATGGGGTCTTAAACAAAATGTACTTATTGAAAAGTTATGTAAGTACAAGATTAGTAGAGATGAACCTGGTACTTGGGGAAGTTATCGTCCATAGCTGCTTCAATTTGTGAGAGAAGATCAAGAACCCCATTGCTACTGCTAAGGAGTGGAAGATTCAAAACTTTTGACAAAGAAGAAAGTCCAGTGTCTTCTTTCTGTAAAATTACTAGCAAGTCCACTCCAGTCTGCAGCCCTTTAACAAGGGAGCCAAATGCTTTAACCTAAAACAGCATAAAATTACATATTCAGCTAAACCTCTTTCTTTACATTAGCAACTAGAACCAACCTTTATAAGTTATTAGCTAGACTACAAAACATGAAAAAAGTAGAATGGAAGGTAATGACATTCTCGTCAAGCCTAGTGGTTACAACTTGGACTGAAATTGTACAAAGCATGCATTCTGTTGACAAAAATAATATGATATACTTTTGTAACTATGCACTCTCTTGACAGAAAATTAAAAAAAAAAAAGGTTTTTCATATTATTGTTTTGTTGTCATTGTCATTACCTCAACCATTTAGGGTCAGCTGCATGAGTCCTACTATGCCATTCTAAGATGGAAATGTCATATTGCAGGTTCAAATATAATCTATGAAAACGCATCAGTAATCATCGTCATCAGGCATAACATAAGCATTCTCTTGACTGACTAAAATACATGATTTCTATCACTCCATCAAGAATAGGCCTTTTAATGGACCAGGTCAAGATAGAGTCAGGCTAGACCCATTCCCAACCTAGCCTTGAATTGTTCAGCTATGTATTGAACAAGACCCAATTTCTATCCAGCACACCAAGTCCCAAAGGGATTAGTAGCTGAACCCACTCCTGATCTGATCCAAACATATCTTGAATGGACATCCTAAATTCATTTTTTTTCCTTATAGAGATTAATAATGCTATATCTAATAACAAAATAATGACACTTGCCAAGTAATTAGCCACCATATATTAAGCTAATATTATAAAAAAATATATATTTCATTATTTAATATTGTCGGAGCCAACGTTTGTTTTATCATTATTTAAGAATATATCTGTGGTCTAAAAAAATATTTTATCACTTTTATTGGAGATTATATTTTTTTTAAAAGGAACTTTACAGGAAAAATAAAAAAAATAAAATATTAAAAAATAAAAAAATTATGATAATTTAACATAAATATATATACACTATTAAGCCAAAAATATTACTTTAAATGTCAAAATTGAAAATGAAAATACATAAGAGATCCATACGTACAACCCTAACAAATTAAGTATGACTTTAATACATGAAAATTAAGTATATACAAATACAAACTTATAAATAATATATGCTGCATATGTGTGAGTTTTTTAATGATTACAGGAGGTTATCATTGTCGTTTGAGAAGAAATAAGATGAGAAATGGCAAAAAAAGACTTCAGGTGATAATTTATAATAAAAACGATAATATCTACAATATTATCAATAAATTAAAGAAAATATCAACAATATCTCTGATAATATTGATAAATTAGAGATAATATCAATTTATCAATAAATCTAGAATGCATGAAAAAATCGATAAAATCTGGAATTCATGAAAATGTCTATAAAAAGGCATTATCAATATTATCTTTGATAATATCTCTTTTTGGAGGTGGCTGATAAATTACATAGCAATGGTTAGCTCACACCAAAGAACATATATCCAACCCCAAGTCAACACTTGGCATGCATTCAAATAGAAACTTGGTCTAAAAGCAATTAACTCTTACACCTAATCTGACCATGTCATCAGTTAGCCCATGTGTCTTCCATCACTTCCCTTTCGCCCTTCTTGTCAGCATCTTATGTCATTTAACTTAAAGTAACTCTAATGACATCTTTCTCTTCATAAAAAATGGTCAATCCACCCAACTCTACATAATCTTGCTAGCTCTTGTTACTACCTTTACAGTCCTACTAATCCATGTCTCTCATTTTGTCCATTCTAATCTTTCCACTCAGTATCCCAACATCCCTATTCCAGCTAAGCTCATAACATAAGCATCAGGTTCTCTGAGTGCCAAGCATTCTATTCCATAAAGCATGGCAGGTCTTATGGATGTTCTGCAGAACTTCCACTTAGTTTCATTGATACCCTATGATCACATTAACATCTTGAAGCACATCAGTTCTTCAACCCAGCTTCAATTCTGTGTGCTACAAGCATACCAATTTCCCCACTCACATGAACTATCAAACAAAGAAGATAACCTAAAAAGGGCATTTTGGGTTCTAATCAACAATCCTTATTAGGTTCTGATTTATAGTTTTATTAAAGAAAAGTTAATAGGGAAAAGGGAACCAGCAATTGCACTATCAAAGCCAAACCAAACATTAAAAAAGGGAGGGGGGGGGGGAAGCTTTTAACAATAAAAGATTGAAAAATAGCTTATCTAATTCATTGAATGCTGCGAGTATCAAAACACCCAAAATAATGTGAAAGCATATAATAACTCAAATGAAAAACCAGCAAGATACTAACATGACGACTACAAAACAAACAACAAAACATCAACACTCTAACAAGTTATCAAAAGATGAAATTAGCCATGGTTTTTTTGAAGAACTTTTTCTCTATACAAATATTTCCATCTTCAGCCAACAGAGACTCAAATTATAAAGATAAAATGGGGGGGAAAAGTCAATTAAACTAATCTGAAGAGGTGAAAAAAATAAATCAACAGTATACAATGGAAAGAAATCAGAATATTATGAGTATAAGCCAATGCATGAAAATGCTAATCCGTTGATTCAATAAAAAAGAATTGAACTTGCATTTTGCTTCAGCACTTTCTCCCCAATTGAGGGCAATACAAGTCTAGCTGAATTCCCAATGCTGGCCTTAACTCGTCCTAGGAGTCTCTCAAGATCAGGAAGTTTACGTAAATACTGTACTGTGACAAATGTTATCTCAGAACGCTTCACTAAGCTGTCCACCGCATTAAGCCTATCATTGATTTCCCCAATATTTTTCAGTGGATGGCAGATCCAGTTTCGTAAAAGCCGCTTCCCAGCTGAAGTGATACAATTATCAAGATATTTGTACAGTGTGCCTGAGAACCAAGGCATACACACCAACAGAGAATTAGTAAAAGACTTGAAGAAAGAACAGGCTCATAGTTTGAATTTTAAAATGATGGATAACTGGCTAAAAGAGTTACTGCCACCGACCAGAAGGACCACCTTCAGCATTATTGCTAAAGATCTCAAGATTCAGAAGAGTCTGGCCATCCATCCTTAGACAGCTTGAATAAACTTGATAAGGAAAAATTTCACCATTGAATAAAGCATCATGTAGCTGTTTAAAAGTGACAAATTTGAAACAAAATAAGATGCAAGTATGACAAAGCACTTCAGGCCAAATTAAAAAAAAAAAATAGAAATATTACCATTAACCGAGATAACTGATCAATAAGACCACCAAGAGCACAAATTGCAATTTCATTGGGCAAAACGATATCAAGTCCAGAAGCCTGAGAATGAGAAGACCTTTTGAAATATCCTTTTAACTGTACCAGTTTTCCAACTTCTGAAGCATCCGTAAAAGCTGTCCCAGGTGGCATGGGACTCAATTGCATTGCTGAACCTGCAATACAAGCAACAAGTGACTCACCTTGGTCTTTTATATTCAAGAGCACAAGAAACAAAAACTAGTCCAGCATACTAAACATCATTGACTCTTTCATGCAGATCGTATCATGTAACTAGAAATTTCTATCTTTGGCAACAGTCATAGCTCCAACATAGTACAATTCCAAGAAGTCAAAAGTGCCATTATTTTAAAGGATCTAGAAAAATGATCGCTATATGTCTTCAAAAAGAAAATATTAGTTAGTTCCTTTGTATATGATATTGAAATTTGAAGTCACCCTCAGAGAACTTCAAAACGTACGCCGAAATATGCGTGTGCATGTAACTATAAAACTGAAAATCACTGTAATCCAGCACAAAAAGTTACTTGGCATTCGCAATATAGCCACCAATTGTACGAAAACTAACAAAACAATCCAATAACATTTAGGAATTAAAAGAAACATATCAATCAATCTAGAGATTTATCTGCTTATAAATTACAAGAAACTAACCAAAAAGTGAATAGGAATTAAATGGAAACATTTCAATCAATCAAGAGATATCTCTGCTTACAAAAAGAAAAAAGAAAAAAAAAAAAAAAAGACAATCTGGGAAGCATGTTAAGGTCCTGTACCAAAAAAAACTGCTGGCATCTTGACATCTGAACTGGTCTTCCTAATATCAATAAATAACTATTATTGAATAAAAAACTATTATTGATAAATTGGAGAAAAAATTTAAAAAAAAAAGTATCATTTTTCATGCATTATTGTATCGGTCGAGTCAAGTCCTAAAATGGTAGTATCAACAATAATATCCATAATAAGAACACTGATCTGAACCAGTGTTAGCAAAATCGAAGTTATTGGTGAAATTTTCGCCATTAATTTCAGAAGGGCTGCTTGTCAAAATCTGCTCGCCAAGGAAAGATAAAAAGTTCGTAGGATAGGAGAAATTCTAAGGATTGCATTGAAAATATTGAGATTATCTCCCTGTTTTTGAGATTTTGAAAAAATCTCACCACAATTATTGATGGATATGAATTTCTCACTGATAATTTCAACAAGAAAGTGAATACACACAGCACCCCCTTTTAACCTATGAAAACCCATGATCGTTGTTTGAAACCCACCAGCAACTGCTCACAACCCATTTTGGACAGTTTCGGTTGTGATTTTACACCAAAAATAATAATAATATAAAAAACGTTTGAACAATCGATTTGAAGATTGAACATGCACAGCAACTGTGAGTTCATTGTTCCAGCTTAGATTCTATATAAAACCATCTTTTAGTTTTGAAACTCACCTCCCTTGCTTCAAAAGGGGATTTCCACTCGATTTCAAGTAGTTTCCAGCATTAAAAAGTCAAATCAGGTGGAGAAGAATGCTCAGTGGTGGGAGTGCAGCAAGAAACATGTTCCAAAATAGAATTTGAGGGTCTGTTTTTGTAATTACAGTTCTCAATCCTACTACTTCCTCTTGAATTTTGTAGATCCAGGATGTAAAAACATGTTTTAAATTTTTATTTTTATTTTATCAAGACCCAGCCTCTTTTCATTTTTTGCATTTTTATCATATTTTTAATAGATTTTTTGTTAGATAATACATATTTTGTATTCCTTTTTATTTTTATTCAGATCCAACTCTTTTTGTTTTGCTTAACGCTGGATCATTAAACACCTAGCATTCTTGAACTTACTAAGATGACATATCAGTATTTTCAAATTTGAAAGGGTTAACCTTTACCTATAATTAATCACATGTGGTTCCAAGACACATCATGTGATAAAAAATATTTTTATAATTTTCTTGTAAAAATTATAAATCCAGAAATAATTGGAATTTAATGCACCAAAACACAAATGCATGTTTATTATTGTCATCAATATCATTATGTATTATTTTTCACACCAATATGTGAGTTGCATAGATCAGATATGTTAAACCATTTCCATCAAGCTTGGGCTATCTTAACAACTAGATGATGATTTTTTTTTTTTATGCTAGAAATTTCCTTTATTGGTGTATGCGGCATTGATATCTTATCATTACTTCTTATATGTTGGCATTTAAAGTGATGTTTTCTATTCTAAACATGTATTTATATGCATCATAATTTATTTTCAAGTTTTATTGAAAAGCTCCTAATTTTTCTATCTTTCATTTTTTATTTTAGTAAAATACTTCGGTAAAATTTTCAACAATTTCTTCAAAATTAGCCAAATTTTCTCCTTTTGAGGTCAGCAAAATTTTCTCTTTCAATGAGACTGTGAACACTGACCTGAAAAATCATATTCACGTAGAACTTCGCAAAGAGCATAAATCAGTTTAGGATTTTATAAGATCAGCATAAACAATACTTAAGCCAGATATGAAAATTCCTGTCAAGTGTCACCTGCGGAAGCATATTTTTTAAGTGCTTTGTGAGTTTCACTAGAAAACCCTGCAACAAAAGTTCATTCTATTAGAGAAAGAAAAGGAGTTTTAAAGATAATGCCAGAAGAAAAAAATTCAAATGGACAAGATATCTACCCTTGCTTTCATATACAACTTCTTTTGGTGAAATCTGGAAAAAAGAATCACAATTAACCATAATAGCACAATAAGTTTGTTTGTCAACTTGAAAATAGCACATATGCATGGTAGCACTTACTTGAACCAACAAAGCCCCCAAAGCAGAGCAAGAAGCATCATCACATACAGAACCAACCCAAATTTTTAATGCAGCATAATCCAAGAAAGCAAACCCATATACTCTTGAGTGATTCTCCAAGTCATAATGCCCCTAAAGAAGAAATCAAATGCATCAAAATAAAGTAACAACTAAAACTTAAGCCTATACTTCTTCTCTGTGCATTAAAAAGCTATGAGATAAATTCCCATAGAGTCAACATGAAATACATGTTTTCGAAAACTTTGTTTTTTTCAAAAGTTCACTGCCCTCATCATCATTGTTTAAGATACACAACCGAAAGAGCAAAAGCCCCAGCATTTATTCAACACATCAAATTTAATATCTTACCTTAGAATTATCAACACGAATTCAACACTTTCACTCAAGTTTAATTTCTTATTCACTAACACAGTGACTGACATTTTGGCATTCCCCTCATGCATGCACAGCATACACGATTAATATAACAGAACAAGCTACCCAACCAACAATCATAGAAGCCAACATGCTATGCACCAATAAGGTGCCAGCCAAGTAGAATTTTCCACAGCCTAATACCTTTCTCTCTAGTCCAAGTTGCCACTCAGAGATTCAAGTACATGTCTTCCCTAGATACTAAGTTAAAAAGAATAATAACAGATATATCAAATGTTCCTTGTCTCGACAATCAAATGTTCCTTCATCCGGCAATCACCTCACCATGAAGGAGAGAACTAGGCCAGCGATTATGAGGACAGTGAAGCTGATAAATGTGAGGCTAGTGAGGACCCACAAGGAGATTAGCAGAGAGCTTTCAAAACCTCAAAGTGTGACAGTGATAGCAACGATCTGCACGGTTGAGCTGGCTGATGGCAATGACATGGTGATGCACCCAATGCTGACAGCCTCCTTTCCTTCACCCTCATGAGACAGCATAAACCCAAGATCGGTTCTCCTTTTATAATGTCATCCAACAATATCAGGCTCTAACTCAATTGCTAGTTTAGGAGTATTTTATTTATATTTCCTCCTAGGGTATTTTTGAAATTTTAAGAATTATGTAACAATTTATTTAAATGCATTTTCATAGATCATCCATAATTCTTGATGAAATTGGTATATTTACAAATATATGTTAAATAGTATAAGTATATTTACTATTTTTCAAAATAGATAGGTACAATAGCGATCAAACATAAACATGACCAACTATCCTTTATGAGGTACATCTACAAATTCCCAAAATTTTTATAAGATAATTGTAAGACTAGCTATGCTTTATGGGGTAAAATATCAGACAACTAAAGAACTAAATATACATAAAATGAGAGTAGTTGAAGGATGTTAAGATGAATAAGCAGTGAAACAAGAAAAGATAAAGTTAGAAATGAAGTAATTTGTAATAATCTAAGGGTGTTTTTGGCCACGAAGAAAAAAAGGTGGAAAACTTTTCACATTTTCCGACTTATTTTTACGCATGCTTTGATATGATTTGACATCTTAACCATCTACTAATCCTCCTTTTTTCATTATTATCTATATTCCTCATCATTATTTTACATCTCTCCAAACAAAAAGTCTGCCTATTTTGTCTTTATTCATTTTATTTCTAATTATTACCATCTATTACATCACATTACTCCCTCTTTTTTCCCTCACTTTTCCAAATTCTCCTTTTCTCCCACAACTTTTTCCCATTCCCAAACTCACCCTAAAGGTAAAATCAATAGGCAATAAGATGAGGGAAAGTACACTTAGGTAGTTTGATAATGTGAAATAAAGACCACAATCTACGCCAATCAGGAGGACTGAATTTATTAAAAAAGAAGGCTATAAAACTAGATGAAGGCCAAAAGAGCATTGTTAGAAGTCATTTAGAAAGATATGAAAATGATTAGGCTGACTACAGGAAGTAACTCAAGATCAACAAGAATGGCACAATAGCACCCATGTAGTTGACCCCACTTACATGGAAAACATCTCATGATGATGATGATTGGAATAAAACCATGGACCCAAAAGTAATTTATAGAAAATCAAATGATTCATATAATCATTATTGTCATTGTAATCATCATCTAAGCTCTATCTGAACTCCTAGCTAGACTACATTTATATA
>JAYJMB010017794.1:0-43524 GCA_036873735.1 Pouteria campechiana
GGGATCGACCCTTGCATAAGCACACTAGACTATACATCGACCGTGCACTTGCGAGGTATTAAATTTGAGCCATCAAGCTTGAAATCTATATATGATGGAAATACAAGAAGTATTCTAATGGCTTTAACCATTTTTGATGCACCGAAGATCTACTTTGGAGGCTCTGAAATGGTGCTACTAAAACAACTCGCATTGGGTCTTGAAGTCGACTCCGAAGTGATTGATTTTGTGACTCCGAAGCCTATTTCTATTTCCGACATAAATTGTTAGATGACTCTAAAGTGAATCTCTGCCTCTAAAGTACTTTGTTAACTCTGAAAGTGTATTGGCTTTACTTGACATGCTTGACTCAACTTCGAAAGTCTGGTTTGTCTCCAAAGTAAGTACATTGGTGACTCCAAATCATTAAGTCTTTAGCTTTGATTCTGACTCTGAAAGAGTTTATTGTCTCCGAAGTACCTTTCTCTTGATTTTGAAGCCTCTTTCTTCTTCCCAAGTTAGTTGTTAGGTTACATTGAAGCATACTTCCATCATTGAAGTAAATATATCAATGACTCCAAAGGCAAATATGACTTAATCGCAAAGCTTAAGATTTCTTGACACCAAAGTGTTATCAACATTTTGTCACTATTTTTCCTTTTATCTCCGGAAAGCTTTATTGGCTCCAAAACTACTTTGTTGAATCTAGAGCTTGTGACTTTGTAATTCTGAGAGATTGTTCACTTGTCTCCGAAGTTTTTATGGGGTGACTCTGAAGCTTGTCTTAGGCTGACTCCGAAGATGCTTCTGTTGGTTCTGAAGTATGTCTTCAAGACTCCAAAATTTTATTTTCTTATTTTAAGTATATATTAAATTTATATACTTAATTTTCAAAGAGCAAATACTTTATGTCTTCCTTTTATCATTTTGATGGTTATTCTCAAGTTGAGTATTAGTTAATATTTTTGCAACATATTAGTGAATAGATTGTTCATACCTTAATGTCTTACTCATGTCTTTGCTCATTATCAAAACATAGTTAAAAAATTTTGTCATCAAAATCAAGCTAGATAGCATGTTCAACATCATGCAGCATAATAGACATTGGTATTTTATAGACGTTCAGCCCATAACACGGTACCTACTCCTGTCTCTAAGTTAGCCTCATACTCAAGTTCCATTAATCACCTGTTGGTTTTACAAGCTCACCAACAAACTTTACACACGTTGGTCATGTTGGTTTCCAAGCTTAGCAATAAACTTCTACACATTGGTTTCCAAGCTCACAAATAAACTTACATATGTTCATTTTCAAGCTAACCAATAAACTTATACAAGATCAGCAAGCCCCTTGCTTGTTGTCTCACACAAAGAACAATATACAATAAAAATGCCACTTACACAGGCTGATTTTGTATAGAATTAAAGTGTAGCAAAAATAAACATATTACAATAAATATAGAGAATATCAAACTCCCTTAAGTTGTTGTAGAGAATGTTCTTTGAATGCAGATGGCATTTTGTGCAATGGAGTTGGAAGAAAAACTTTAATGTCCAAGTAAATGCTCCTTGATTTCTTTCATAAATATTGTGGCTTGTCGGAGAAAATGATGTTCATTAAATGTAAGAAAATTATCAAGATTTTTTACCCGTTGAATCGAGTTTATGGCTTCTCTATTTAAAGTAAGTTTGAGATGAAGAAGAAAGTACTTTGGATGGAAAATCATGCTTAAGAGATCATTCATCATTTCACTCTATCCAAAAGACTAACTTTGGCCTAACCAAATGGCTTACTGGCTTTGTCTGAAAATGTTTCACTACCTTCGAGTTAAATTTCAAACTAAGAAGAGGCGTGAATCGACTTGGCCGCATGAATGAGTTCTAGCTTCATCTAAAGATGAGTTGGCAGTGTCAAAAGTTAAATTTTGGATTGAGAGACATCATGCAAACTAATTTTGAATGAGATTAATTTGTTCAAAATAACATTGAGCTTCCTACTTCTTAACGTCATACTTTACTTACGTGGTTCTATTTCTGTCAAAATCTTTTGCTTGCTTCCAAAATTTTGCTTCACTTTGTTCCAGCTCCATTTCTTCCCTTCTTAAGTTGTATTTGTGTTTGATTTGAACTTTATTGCTCAGTGTCCAAATTGATCTAGCAATGTCAAAAACTAGATGGTATTCATTTGAAGAATATTTGGGAACTTGTTTAGATATGAACTTGAGTATCAATCAAATTAGCTTTAGCAACATTTGAGACTATGTCCGAAGTAGCTTTGAAGCCTATATATGATGCCTATCATACTTGTTGAGCATTTATGTTTTCTTCCTTTGACAAGTGGTGGATCTTGTCTTTGATTTTATCTTGTGTGCGTTGTCCACTTTACTAAGCTATTTCGCTGATTTATATATGTTTACTGCACACTTGGAAATAATAGTCAGTAGCTTAACCATTTACTCAAGTGCTTTTGTTCATAATCAAAAGTTGGTTAGTTAAACATATTCATCATCAAAATTAATCCAAGTAAAGGAGGTTTGGTTCAATAGTTTCTACAACAAAAAGGGAAGATCATCTACTTTCAAGTGAGCTTTCAAGGATTATAAAAGCTTCCCTTGCGCTCTTAAAGAAACACAATTTAAGTATAATCTTTTTCCTTTTAGTTTTATTTGTGTATCCCTTGAGTTAGTATTATATACCAAACTCAAGAAGAACAAGGGTGATGTTGGAGTATGTCTCATAATCAACTTGTTAGTTTATATGCCCCCTTGCATTGGAATCAAGAAGAGTGCAAGAGGCACTAAGTGCATACACCCCATAGAGCTGAAATCTAGAAGAGTGCAGGAGGCATTAGTTTTTGCCTCCTAGAGCTAGAATCTAGAAGAGTGCAAGAGGCACTAGTTTATGGCCCCTAGACCTGGAATCTAAAAATAGTGTTAGGTGCACTAATTGTATTCCACTATATAAGATAGTGGAATCAAGGCACAAGAGGTGTGCTCTCGGAAGAGTGGAGTAGGGATGTTGTCCTGAACCACTATATATCGTGTCTCTTGATTGTTATTAATTTAATTTTTTGTATTTTAATTTCCACTATTTAGTCATAGCAAATCACCCAAGCACACAAAAGAGGGAATTTAATGAGAGCTATAAGCAAGAAATTTTTATAAACCCAATTCACCCTCCCCTCTTAGGTTAAGCTAAGCCTAAGGGAGCTAACACAAAAAACAATGCTAGTCTAGATTTTGGCCATTCATCTTCACCTTTTTCCATTTCAGGTAGGTTGAGTGTTTCTCTAATATTTTCTAGGGGCAGGTCTACTTTCGCCTTCCCTGTCTTGGACTTCTTGGTGCTAGTATGGTTGTTATTGATTAATACTTGCACCATTCTTGTATAGCAGAGGCCCTTTTAGCTCAAGAAATCTTCCTATTTTTGGTGTTTGAGCTACTGTGCTACTTCTAAATTTAATCCATCTTCTCCAAATAGTTGGAAATCAAACACCATTCCTTTCACTACCATTTTTCCTTCAAAATAACCCCTAAAATTTTTCAAAGTTGAGTCTCAATTGACAAATATTACCTTTAACATGCAATCATTGACTCTCCCCTTCTTGCTTGGGGTTGATTCCTCTGCAACTACCCTCCTCTTATTTCCTCTTCCTAAATCTGTTGAAGTGTTACTCACTGATTTCTTTGCTTTCTTTGTTTAAGCCATTGCAGCAACTAAGCATTGCTGGGTATGGATTTTGGACTTTGGGGAATCCAGATTTTAAGAGGGAAAAGGATTTTTAGAGAGTTCAGGACTCCAAGGGTTATTTATATAGTGGAAATGGGGTTTAAACAATTCATGGGGAATTTAAAAGATTTTAAAAATAATGGGAGACAAATCATTTTAACCAAGAATAAAATTTTAGAGTTTTGAAAAAGTAGTTTTAGAGTTTTGAAGGTGCTTTTTAAAAGAGACTAGGGCTTGAGTTGCAAAGTTCTTAAGTTAAACTTCAAAGTTCTGAACTAGCATTAGCGTGTGTTGAACAATTTTAGAGTTCTAAAGGTAAACCTCTAAACATGCAAGCACAACTTTTAGATGCTCTAAAACATAACTTCAAAGTTTTGAAACTGTTCTAAAAATTTTTAGAGTTCAAAAAATTAGCACTAAGCTAGAAAAACAAAGTACATACATGTTCAAAGTTCGGAAAAACCTCTAAGAAATCCTCTGAAGTACTCAAAATGCAGTAAAACTTAGACATCATGCTTTCAAATGCAAGTTATCACTAAGATCATTGAAATTATAATTGAAAGCATCTAAAATATATTATATTGGCATATAGTAACTCATCATATGGGATGCAATTCATGCACATGGATTTAACACACCTAAATCCCTTCTAATTTTGTGAAATCTATCCTCTGGGAGTGGCTTAGTAAAAATATTTGCTAACTGATGGCTTAGTAAAAATATCTGCTAACTGATCTTTAATTGATACATATTCCATGCAGGTATTATGATTTTTCTCATGATGTCTAATAAAATTATGCCTAATCTTTATATGTTTAGTTCTTGAATGTAGTATTTGATTATTGGTCAAGTTAATAGCATTGGTATTGTCACATCTAATGGGTGTATCAATGTATTTCAAACCATAGTCATGCAATTGCTATTTTATCCAGAGAATTTGTGCACAACAACTATCTATAGCTAAATATTTAATCTCAATAGTTGATAATGCAATAGATGTCTATTTTCTAAAAAATCATGATATGATCAAGCTTGTAAGAAACTAACATATCCCTAAGGTACTCTTTGTATCTACTTTATAACTAGCAAAGTCAGAATCTGAGTATACTACAAACTCAAAATTTGAACCCTTTAGATACCATAAACCAAGGTTTGGTGTATATAAGAGGTATCTAAAGATTCTTTTAACAATTATAAGATGTGATTCCTTAGGATCTAAATGGGAATCTAACACACATGCAAACCTTAAACATAATATTGTTAAATCTACTAGCAGTTAAATATAGTAGAGATCCTATCATGCTTCTATAAAGCTTTGGACTGATGGATTTACCTTTCTCATCATTGTCAATCTTGATTGATGTGCTCATTAATGTTTCTAAAGGTTTTTTTATCTTTTAATTCATACTTCCTCAGGAGTTCTTTTCACGCCCCACCTCTCGAGGCATTAAACTCCATATTTCTCTTGTGTTTCACTATAATTTCGTCACTTCTAGGGTTGGGGGGGGGGGGTGTGCTTTGATACCATTCTGTCACAACCCGCCCAAGGCCTATAAATTTTACCATTACTCTGCACTTTCTCATTTTAAAGGAAAATTTTGCCAAAAATCCAACGAAGACTACTCTAAATTTATGGATTTAAACCTAAATAATGATTAATCATATATAAAATTTGAATTTGATAACCATAAAATAGTAATATAAATCGCTAAACTCAATCAATTTATGCACACACAGCCCAAAATCTACGTCGTACCATGATGGTAGACACATTGGAATAATATCAAATCCATCCCAACATTATACACATTGATCATAATATGACATGCCATTTCATTACTCTTTTACATACCCCAAACACATTTACAATTGAATTATTACAATTTTAAATGCATATGAATATACATACGATACATTCCAATACTAATTCATATAAAACATAATAAAATCATCATCTTTGTGCTCCCTTGCTTGACCTATCTACTTAAAAAAATAGAATAAAAAGGCGTGAGTCCAAGAAAACTCAGTAAGTAGGTTGAACAGAAAACAATAGTAAAATAACAATAGCATGTTCTAAATTAGAACGTAACTAGCTATATCATAATGCAATCATAAGGATATACTCATTAGCTCATGATTCCAATGTACATCCTACACTATTCTATCTTATCCCATATCACATTCTCAACTTATTCACTATAACCCTTCATATCATCTCAAAGCCACGCATCTTATAATTATGCCATTCTGATCTCAAAGCCACGCATCTTATAACTATGCCATTCTGGCACAACTCATATTGTACTATGCCATTCAAGCATAAGACAACCCATTATGGAATATTTCCTATCCCAATAACATAACCAATTATATAATATAACTCTTGGGATATTCATTATTCCCTTGGTCACCATCCTTTCATCCATGCATCCATTTACTCACATAAGACATAATATAATCAGGGGTCATCACTTATCCCTAACTAAACATCATTACATCATGTAATACACTCTTACATGTAGACATACAAGTAGCAAATATTCTATTTCATAATCAAACATATTTGTATCTAACAAATGGGATATCTACTACCCCCTCCAATTCACACATGCCCGTACAAAGCATGAGATATCATTATCCCCATTCCGTATTATATTTAACTCAAAAAGGAGCCTACTTACCTTGTCATGCCTCAAGTTCCATAACTAATGGTTCAAATTATAATACCTCACAAGTGCACAATTGTATAGCAATACAATGTGCATGAACAAGGGTCAATCTTGTAGAGAACGACAAACTAATTTAATCAAATTAAGTTACAACCTAAAACTAACTCTAAAAGAATGGATTTTTTGTTTGAAATAATAATAATAAACTAAAGAGATATTTAGAAATCTAGGGCTATGAAATAATATAGGATGAATCTCAAGTGGCAAAGGTCTAAGGTTTAGATTTTACCACTTAATGACTTCCCTTGTTATTTGAATATTGGATTCAATGCACGCTTGGGTTCGTTATTTCTATGATATGATTATTACCGTTTGGAGTGTGGGTTTAAATTAAGTGCTTTCACTCATTCTAATTACCTATAGTGTGTAGTATAATTGATATGAATACCCATTGAGATCAAAAACTATGAACTAAGTAGAATAGTTGTGCATTAGGTGTCCACATTAACCATGCATAGACAAACAATAAGATTTATGAAATTGGTGATCAAGCAATCACAAAAATCAAAGATTGGAATAAAACACATGAATAAAAATATAGAATTGCATTCAATAATCAATAATCTCAATAACAAGGTTCATCAAAAAGGGTTACATCTTCACCCTAGAAAGATAAAATTAGTTCATGAAGAAAATAAAATATACTCCTTTCACAAAGAACATCATACTGCAAGTTTTCTTCTTGAATCTCCTTTGCTCCTTCGAATCTCCACTAAGGAATCCTCCAAGTCCCTCCTAAGAAAAACCCTAGTCTCCTTGCTAAAGGACTCCCCAAAAATAATAAAATTAATCCCCAAAATGTCAAAATTCTGTAATATTAAATAATATTTTAAAAAATTAAGATCCTATGGTTTGACCAGCTTCAGCACTGGCAGCTCTAGCATGCTAGTCAGCCGGCTGGATGCCGCTTCTGCTCTGATCATTTCGCTGCTACGTATGCTTTCCATCATTGCTTTATTGCTCCATAATTACTTGCTTTCTCTCATTGTATCCACTCTTCTAATAACCTAAACAAATAACAAAAACATGCCACATTGGCATTAAACCACTTAAAGATTGCATGAAATTAAGCTTGAAAATATAAAATATAAGTAACTAAAATTGACTCATCAATAACTCGTCAGATTCCACAATTTGCTTTCCTTCCATATTTTAATGGCCTTACAAGAATTATCCAATTTACATATAACAGTGTCATATAAAGTACTTTAGTCCCCCAATAATTCAAATCCCAAAAATTCATAATAAGGCTTGAAGGAATTTCATTGTTAGCAATACATCCCTATCATAGTACATGAATATAAGAAATAAATCATAAAACAAGCCAACTAGGCAATTAAATTAATCTACTGGTTAGATACCCTACACACAAAATCCCTTTTCTTATGGTTTATTAGATTTCTATATATTTCATGAATTGCAATAAAATAGATTTCTCATACCCAATTCATTCCAAAACCATGATAATTAAGTAATTAATTCTTTCCCTCATGGTAATTACCCTTAATCATGAATTGCCCCCAAATTCTACTATTCGCAAAATCCTATCTTTGCAAATCATGATTTTACGTGCCAAATGACTATAATCAATCCATTAATTCATTTCCCCTATGACTAATACAACAACTCTACCATTTTCTCCCACATTTCCACTATTCATGAATTTCTTCAAAACCCTAACTTAGCAAAATCATAAATTCAGTTAGGAAAAAGTAACTTAGCACTAAATTCAAGCATGGCTTCCATCCCTAGATAATAATTCAAGCTCCAAGCTCTCATTAGCTCCATCCATTTGCAAAAATTTGATTTTCTTCTACCTTCCACCATTAAAACTCCCAAAAGTTGGGTATAAGGAAACAATCAAGTGATTCTCTATCCAAACAAGGAATTTTCCAACCTAAAATGGCATGATTTTGGGCTAAATGTAGCTAGGACAATGCTAGCACATGAGGGAGAAGAAATAGAATAGAAATGGGATAGAATGGAATAGAAATGGACTTATGAAGCTAGTTGATCAACTTTTCTTGTAAATCGACACCACAGTGTAGAATTCCACATTGAATTCACTGGATACTTAGCTCTCCCATTTTGATCTAGCGTTGCTGACTCAAATATGGCGCTGCTGCCTCAAATTTAGAGTCAAAGATAGTATAATTAAATTAAACATATCTCTCTCATATGATATCAAAATGATGCAATTATTGAGGTATTAGAAAGATAACTTCAGGATCTACAATTTGTATTTTAACTATGTTTTCCAAATAAATCAATGTATAAGTCAAAAATTAAATAAAGTGACCTAATTGGGTAATTTTAGTACTTTTTACCCATATAGATCATTTTCGATACTTTGATCATAGATTTCTATAAAAATATAAAAATCATGTAATTATTGATTCATTAGAAAAAATAATTTCAAGAAATGTAACTTTTATGTTGAACACTTGTCTTAAATCACCCATTGTCTAGGTCAAACATTGGACACAAATGACCCATATTTCAAATTCAGTAATTTTTTAACGTACTCTTGTGCTCAATACACAATTTCACTTCATATACCACTCATGCATTTAATCCTTCCTTAAGTATGATATACGCACATATTCAATATCAAAATCACATTCAATATATAATAATCCTTCATCATATAGTAAGGATCATACCAATTGATCATTCCTATGTCAATAACTTTACTCATCCCAATTTTTCTCACAAGTAACTTTTCCTTAGACTTCTAATTATACTTTTTCTCACATAGGTAAGGAATTGAAACACATAATTAATCCCATTGAATGATTAGGGTAATGTCATTTAACCACCCTTGGACATTAAATTCATAGAAGATTTCTTCACGCTTAATAAATTCATGTACAATTTGTCCCTAAAAGATAATTCAAGAAAATTTTCCAAAACTTCCTCGCTTTTAACACCCTATGTGTTTACAGTTCTTTAGTATACATGGTTTGGTGGATGAATATTTCTTCCTTTGTTTGTTTAATTTATAATCTAGAAAGAAATTTAATTCTCCCATGAATCTCATCTAAAATTCTCCCTGCCTTTAGAAAACTCTTGACATAATTTGTCAATAGTAGCGCCAAATACAATATTATCAACATTGATCTCAACATCGATCTAAACAATTAAAATATTATCCATTTTATGCTTAACGAATAGTGTTGCATCTACATTACCCCTAGCTAATCCTTTCTCAATCAGAAACTTACTTAGCCTCTCATACCATGCTCTAGGAGCTTGCCTAAGACCATAAAGAGCTCTTGAGTTTGAAGACATGGTTTGGATCATGAAGATCTTCAAATCCAAGGGGTTATTCCACATATACCTCTTCATTTATGAACTCATTCAAGTATGCACTTTTGACATCCATCTGATACAACTTGAAATTCGTAAAGTACACAAAATATAGTAGCATTCTAATGACTTCTATCCTAGCAATATGGGTGTATGACTCTTTAGAGTCAATTCCTTCTTCTTGACAGCGCCCCTTTTCTACCAACCTTACTTTATTTCTCACCACTATTCTAGATTTATCTAATTTGTTCATAAAGACCAAATTAGTTCCTATAACAGATTGATAGCATAGTCTTGAAATGAGTTTTCATACATCATTACATTTAAATTGGTCCAACTCTTCTTACATTGCTATTATCCAATTTTCATCCTCTAAAGCTTGCTCTATGTTGGTTGGCTCTAGTTGAGAAATAAAAGCAAAATTTTCACATAATTGGTGATATAAAGATTTAGTCCTAACTCTATCATAAACATCACTAACTATCTAGTTCTCAGGATGAGCATGCATGAACCTCCAATCTCTAGGAAGTGAGTTGTTACCTTTATTGTTTACCTCACTAGTGGATGGTTTAGCTAGTGTTTCTACCTCATCCAACACTATCTCTGATTGTAGAGTTTCTTTTTCTTTTGCTTATAATCTCATCTTCTTCACATATGTTATGAGTTCACTTATCGCATCATCAAAATCACTAATTCCCTTTGAGGGGTTAATATTTTGATCAAATGTCACATGGACGGACTCTTCATTAATCCTACTTCTCAAGTTGTAGACTCTAAATGCCTTGCAAACAATCCAGGAAAATGATTACATCATATTTAGTATTAAAATTACCAAGGTTTTTATTTTCATTATTAAGAATGAAGAATTTACATCCAAAAGTATGAAAGCATGAAATATTTGTCTTCCTACCATAATACAACTCAAATGGAGTTTTTTTGAGTATTGGCATAGCATAGATTCTGTTTATGACATATCAAGTGATATTCATAGTGTCGGCCCAAAAATATTGTGACAATTCATATTCACTCAACATTATCCTTGTCATCTCCTGAAGGATCTATTCTTCCTCTTGGCTACTCCATTTTGTTAAGGTATTCTTGGTGTAGAAAATGTATGAAGCATGCAACTACTTTCATAGAAAGTAGTGTACTTTTGGTTCTCAAATTCTCCACCATGATCATTCCTTATGATAATTATTATATGAGAGCTTTATTCTTTCTACACTAGTTTGGTAAAGATCTCAAAGAATGAAACAGTCTCATCTTTTGAAGTAAGAAATATTATCCAAGTAAATCTAGAAAAGTCATTAACAATGATATATGCATAATGTTACCCTCTAAGACTTCTAGTCTTTGTTGGTTCAACACAGTCCATGGTTTAAGATAATGTCATTAGTTCCCTAATTTATGTGGCAGTTAAATGGTTTAATCAAGGTTTAAACATGTTTTAGTATGTCTAATTTGGCATTATCCTACTTTCCATTACCCGTATGGGACCCACCATTACCACAGCATGGGTGGGACCCATGTTTGTACTATGGTGGGGCCATGTCAAAGTGCCCTCAAGCACTAGAGAAATTACCACTGGCCAAAGGCCATCGGTGTCAAGTGAGGCACTTGCCTCTTGAATATTCCCCAAGCTCCTCCTCCTAGTTCTTTCTCCAAAAGAATTCTCTCCAAATCCTCATTTCTTAAGAAGAGGGAGGGGTATTTATTGGCTTGAGGTCCTCTAGGGGTAGTTTTGAAATTTTAATTTCAACATGGGGGCATTCTTGGGATGCTAGCTTCACCATTGGAAGCATTTTTGGAAACTCTTGGAAATGTGCTCAGCTTCACCATTTGGGCAGTTTGGGAATTCAAAGAAAATAGGTTTAGTTTCACCATTTGGGCAGTTTGGGAATTCCAAGAAAATAGGTTTAGTTTCATCATTTGGGCAGTTTGGAAATTGTAGCTCCACCATCGGGGCATTTTGGGCATGCTAGCTTCACCAGTGGGGGCATCCTTGTCGGCATAATTTCCATGCAAGAACCAATAAATATTTATTTTCCCAAATGCATCGATTAAGGTGTTTTTTAATACCATCAATTTTAATTAATTGCATGCATAACTAAGTAGATACCATGCAATTAAATTAGAAAATGCACATTTAATGAACCGATGATTAAAATGAACTTCAAATGGAGCATTATTTTCTACTTACAACTTAGAATAGAATTTTGTCATTCTTAACTCATGTTCCTAAGGCACTTTTATAATAATAATTAAACTAATGGCTTCCAAAGTCCAAGTGATGTGGACATATGTTACCAAAGTCCGAGTGATATAGACACATGTAACCTCATTTGACTTTGCTTATAGCAAAATGCAATTAGCTTATGTACCAAAGGGCTCATTCATATTCCCCATCAATGTTTTCTTCCTATCAATCATGTTGCCCAAGGCTTCGGTATCCATCATGACATCTACATGAAATGCTTCATGTGTTTGAATATTTCAAATTGCCACTAAACAGGGTAGCGTGAAACTGGTAACATGGATGATGTGTGGTGAGACGTAGAAAAGTAAAGGAGGGTAGGTGTGCAAAGAAGGTAGCGTAGAACGACATCTACTGGACAAACCATCTAACGACATATGTAAGAAATTTCCGATTGTACAGGTGGAGAATGCCATCTGTTCAGTTGAGAAATTTTGGTGGAGAATCTATCTGCACTATTGCATTTTGGTGGAGAATCCCATTTGACTGCGCACTGTAAAGAACCATCCCACATGCAAACTGGACATTGGCTCCCGTTGCAGCGATGAATGCTTCATTCGATGGTAATATTTCAATTGCGTGCCACATTAGCAACAATGCCAACTATAGAAACTTCTCTGCTGGGCAAGCAAAGTCTCATCTACACCTCACTTGCACTGTCTTGCCTTCAGCTTGGTTGTGCGGGTTTGCTTATAGCCTGTGTTTTCTTATCTTCAGCATGGTTGCGTGGGTCTACTTCACATTTGGCCGCATAGCACATCAGTGAACCATAGATTTCTTCAAATAAGGCTGTAGTTAGAGTGGCTTGCTGCCTACACAGCATGTTAGCTACAAACAGCCCAAGCCACTTCACATTCCAGGACTTTGATTGCATGGGTTAAGGATGACTTCGGTTGCACGCCACCTCAGCAGTATCATCCCTATCAATGTGGCTCATTGGTTTCATGCCTAAACAATTACCTCGACTACATGGCACGTTAATCTTCCCAACTGCTTGGCACATTGCCAAATTTGTCTGCTAATGACTTGCTTTCTTTCCAACTGCTTGGCACATCACCAAATTTGTCTCGCTAACGACTTGTTTGCACAACTCCATTTAGACAAATTGGACATTTCTCTGCTAGCCTGAATCAGATTTGTCCAGCATTCATTGCTCTCCAGGACCTTGAACAAAGACATCAACACTGTCTGCAATAGAACCAGGCATTGCTATTGGAGGTAGCTTGCTGGATTGCGAAAAGCACTATGCCATTGCTTGGTTGTGAGGTTGGGGTGTTGGTGAGAAGTGAACACGGTGACTGCACGAGTGGCCAAGTGTGGGCAATGTAATTCCTGATTTCAACTACTGCAATTTAAGGCAACATAGTAGAGGAGCTCTGGGGCTTCGACAACCTGTTGTTTGAGAGACCGAGTGAGCCAAATGCCATTACATGTCCAGTAAAAGGAACCCGGTGCACGCCAATCCCATGACTACATGACTGAGTGGCATAAATGCACTTTATGGACTTTTGGTTATGATGAGCAAGTGTAGCCTCTGTTCTGCTTCCCAAATGCGCCATGGTAGTGGTTGCAAATCACCTAGTCATGAGCATTTTGGGTGGGGTCCACTTGCATAGGATAGCAAACTTCGTCTGGCACATGAGAATACCTTCTTTGCTTCTGCCACCCACTTCAGTGGCTTGGTTCCTGAGTTTCTGCCATCAATGTATGAGTGAAGAGCTGCAATGGGTTTGCATCATGGTTGCAACGGTGTTGATCGTGTTTGGGCCTTGAATTTGGTTGTTGATCTAATTGGGAATTTCATAGCTAGTATTATGATTTGAAGAGAAAGCTCATGATGTTGAGGTGTCAAGGGTGATGAACCCACTAGCCTTGCTAGATGCGGCGAAGGCGACAAAGGATTCCTTCAAGGTGATAATGGCAATGGCACTGGCTATCTTCTTAGCTAGGAAGAGAATGATGCAAACTCTGCTGACATCATCTCCGTGGACTACCATCCATGCCAGTGGAAGCGAAGCTGGCCAAGACGAGATCAGCTTCTCTGTTCCAGGGCTGATGCACAAATCTGCCTTCTGGAAGATCATGAAGGTGCCCCGGCCCTGCGGAAGGAGATGGACGGCATCATCTGGGCAAGCTGTTGTTTTCTCATTTTTTGGCATGTTGATTGAAACATGCAAATTAATTCCAGCATATGATAATTTTTTTGTATCTTCTATTGATCGACATCTCTTTCGTAACATGTACCCTTTTGAGAGCATCGCCATGTGGATAGTTTTAGTTTAAGTATTTGTTTATTTGTGCGTTTGCATTTGCATTTCAATCGCGCAAGCAAAAGTTTTTTCTTTTTGCTTCAGCTGCATAATGCAATTTTGTTATTTTGTATGAAGGAAAACATCTACGCTGTTTGGCTCCTATCAATTATGCGACAATGTCATCTCCTCCATTTCACAAATAGAGTTTCCAGTTGCGCAGGTAGTGGCATCCCTTTAGCTTGTGTTGCAATCGTAATCTGCTTAGGTGGGGTGTGAACTCTGAATGCATCAAGGAGAGCAATTTTTCACCTAGGTTGAACAGGATTACATTGCTGAGGATTCAGCACTCAGAATGACCTTGAGTGCATGATCTTCTCCCATCATGATGATTAACAACTCTATCAACATTGCTTTCCATGTAGTTAAAACCACTCGATTCATGCGAAACAATCCATCAAAACTTTAATTTTATCTTTTTCTACCACAAATTTTCTCTCCTCCAACAATTAGTACCTTAATGTCTTAGTGATGTCTTTGCTCTTAATCAAAACATACTTGGTTAAGAATGTTCGTAATCAAAATCAACCTAGATAGCATGTTCAATATTCTCCCCCTTTTTGATGATGACAAAATAGTGAGTGATATACCTTTCAAAATTTAAATAATAGTAAATTTAAAGTAATAAAAAATTTCTATTGACTAAATTAGTGTAGCTCTGCCTAGATTGATGCATATTATTTCAATTGTATTTTATGCAATAGATATTTTCATTCACATACGATCTTATACATGCATATATCGTTCATTCGCATTTTGTTTTATATCACATTTTCTCTCCATTTTTGTCATAGTAAACAAAAGGTGGAAATAAACAATAGTATGTCAAAGGAAAAATGCATATATATTGAACTTTTCATTGATCAAAAATTTCATATACAACTCAAATACATCAGAAAAAAAAATTAAATCAGAAAAACAACCAAAAAAATGTAAACGATAGTAGGTTTATTTGGGTGGTTTGGGTTTTCTTTAGTAGGTCTTGAAAATGACATCATGAAGAGGTAGAAGAGGTGGCTTGGGCTTAGAAGAAGATGGTTGAGGAGAGGGCTTGGATGTTCTAGCCCCTTTTGGAGGAGGAGGACGAATAAAAAATGGATGCTTTGGTACTACCACAGGAGGTTCATGAGTGCATGTAATGGGTCCATAGTCATGAACATAGATGAAATCAATTCTCTCTTGAAATGTTAGATCCAATAGTTCAAGAAAGACTGCGGGAAGCCCTTTCAAGAGATTTTCTATGTTTACATTCATCCTTGCTATGTACTCCTAATAGTACATAGTTATTCTCTCAAATGGAGCCTTTTTGTATTTTGTGGGAGGTGGAACTCTAGGCTTTCTTTCTGGTTTTGAAGAGAATGATTGTGATGAAGAAGGTGATGGTTTTAGTGATGGTTTTGGTTTTGGGACAACAAGGGGTTTTCTCATTGTCTTTGGTTTTGGAGTTGGTTTTGGTTTAGGAATTACAGGTGGCTTTTGATTTTGGTATTGGAAGGAGGTGGAGAAGTGGTGGAAGAGGTTGACACCATGGTGGAGGTTGTATCTGCGTTATCATTTCTTAGATACAAGGATCAGTCATCTGAGGATGTGGGAGAGGTAGATTGTCAAAAATGGCGTCTAGGTTGGTATTAGTATAAAAAGTGAATTCTTCCTTAGTGAGAATAAAGAATTTTTGAGGACCTGAGGGAGATGGAAACTCTTTTCTAAGAGGTTTTGACATTAGAAGCATTTTAGGAAGTTTCTCAGAGTAATCTTGAAGAATTGACTCTTTATCAGGAATGTGAATTTTGTAGTTCTTTGGAGTCAATGGAGGATCAAGAAGAAATAGAATTCTATGAAGAATGTTAGGATCTTCAAGTTTAGAGAATGGACATTCTTGAGGATGTATAGGGATATCTTGAGAAAGAAACATCCTAACAACTTTAGAATTAATTGCTAACTTGATCCTAAACTCAGATTCTGTCATCCTAATTGGATTAGATATATAAAGGAGAAAATTAGGATTATCATCAACAACTGTATGTGGAGGACTTTATGGTGGAGTTTTTGGAGAAGTGGGAGGTTCCTCTCCACTATGAACGAAAAAGGGTGTGTTCCATTTTGGTAGAAGGTCCACAGTCCGTTCAGTGATTACTTCTCCATATCTAATGAGATCCATATAAGTCTAATCCAAAAAGATGGATGGTTCTAGAGGATGAAAATAAACTCTAGGTAAAGTCATTATGATGGGATATTACCCATGTCTGATAATAACTTTATGAGGATTGGTAAGATAATCTTCTGGTAGATTAGAGAGGTTTTCAGTGTTGGGAATTGATGGAGGTTGTGTTGGAGGAGGTTGACCTCTGGTTGAGAAATCTCTAGAATAACAAATGATGATTATGGATGAGAAGGTGAATGTGAAGACATCACTATTATTAGTGAGTTGTTTCTGATTGTTGATGAATGACATGGAGGTGATGGAAAGTGAGTTTGAGGTAGATAGAAATGGGTTTGAGGTGGAGTGAAATGGGAATGATAGGTTTGACCTTTGAATGATTTTGCTAGAGCTTGTAGAGAGTCCAGTCGCTAGTCAATCTTATCAACCCTTAGGATCATAGATGACATGGTAGTTGAAGGATTATGATCCATTCTATCATTTGGAGGGCTAAGGTTTGCAAAAAATGTTCAATCATGCATAGTCTATCCTCTAGGTGTTATGGAATTTGTTAGAAAGGGGGAACTAATGAGGTGGATGGTTGATTAGTGTGAGTCGGTCTAATGAATGAAGGGGATCTAATGGGAGTGAATGAAGTGGTGGTTGTTGCTCCTGCTTCATTTTCTTCTCTTAATATTTCTTCCGATTCTTGCATTCTAACATTTTCTTGGTCTTCTCTAGAGACTTCTTCTCTTACTTCCAAAGTCTCTTATCTTGTTGGGCTTTCCAATTCTTGTTCTTCTTCTCTAGATCTCTTTAGTTTATCTATTTTTCTTGGCTTTTCACTTATTTAGCCTTGTGATGTCCTCTTGAAAACCATTCTTTTTAATGTTCTTTCATCAACTATATCTGAGTCTTTAGACTCTTCTTTCTTCTCTCTTGTCAAATATACTCCTACATCTCTTAGAATTCTTATGAAGATCATCCCCATATGAAAGTGGAAATCTTGTTGTATATTTCACCAGATACAGATGATCTACTATGATTTGTGCAAGGTTTATTTTCTTTATGCTCTTCAAAGCCCATAATACCTTTGCATCCTTCTCTAAAATTGAATGTGTGGCTCCTATCTTTGGATACACATTATTTATCACCATTGTTTATGCCAATTTGTAATCTAGACTCTGATGACTGACATGTAAATAATTCTCTTTTGCATCTATTTCAACTCCTACCAGTTCTAAGAATAGTCTTACTCTACTGGATGGCCACTAACTTGTTCTTTTTCTATTCCAGGGAGGTTGAGGACCCTTCTCAGATTATTAGGGGATAGGTTTATCTCAATCTCCCCTATCCATGATTTCTGTATGTTTGAGTTTACATTGTTGATTGGGACCTTTACAATTCTAGGATAATATGGCTCTCTATAGCTCAGAAAATCAATCCAACCTTGGAAATGAAACCATTCACATACTTCCAGGTTTATTCCTCCTTCTGCGAGTACTTCAAAATTGAATGTCCTACCTTTGAAAATTTTCTTATTCACATATCTTTCAAGATATCTAGAGTAGGCATCTTCTTTTTTAAGAAAAATTACCTCAAAATGTTTTGTCTTCTTGTTTCATTCTGTTAGAGATTCCTATCTCCAAGGTTTCATCCCTTTCCTTCTTTCTGACATTTGAATCAATTAACTTTGTTCCTACCATTCTAGTAGAAACATTTGGGGATATAGAAACATTCCTATCTTGAACTTAGAACTTTGAATCAATTGGGAATTTGAGGCATTTCTCTGAAGGGATTCTTTCAGATTCTTTGAAAAGGGGGTTTTAGGTTTTCGAAAGCTTTTGAATAGTTAAATAGAATTTTGGATTTTTAGTTTCTTTGAAATATGGTATCGGAGGCTTTGAAGGTGAGATGTGCCATCTTTGGAGGCAGCGATCATAAAGGTTTGGTGACTCTGAAGATTTACTTCCGAGGTGACGTGGTCTTTCGCAGGATATGAAATTCTGTTTCGAAGGCTCCAAAGTGCCATGAATTTTCAATTTTGTAAAAGTTTTACCATTTTTCAATTCAAGCATTTGGATCTAAAACACCTAATTCTCTTCTTAATTTACTAAATCTATCTTATTGAAGACATTTAGTAAAGATATCTGCTAATTGATTTTAAGTAGGCACGAATTCTAAAACATATATTATGATTTTCAACATGATCACTGATGAAGTGATGCCTAATTTCTATGTTTTGTTCTGGAATGTAACACTAAATTTTTGGTCAAACTTATGGCACTAGTGTTTTCACATCTTATAGAAATATCCATAAAATTAAGACCAAAATAATGCAATTGTTGCTTCATCCAAAGTATTTGTGCACAACAATTGTCAGCAGCTACATATTCTGCTTCAGCAGTTGATAATGCCATAAATATTTGTTTCTTGGAGGACCATGATATGATCATGCTTCCTAGAACCTGACACGATCCTGAGGTGCTCTTTTGATCTACTTTATAACCAGCAAAATCTGTATCTGAGCACCCTACTAGATTGAAATCATAACTTCTTGGATACCATAAACCAAGGTTTGGTTTGTCTAAGAGGAATCTAAAAATTCTTTTTTCAGCAATTACATGTGACTCTTTGAGGTCTAACTGAAATCTAGCACACATGCAAACACTAAACATTATATATGGTCTACTTGTAGTTAAATATAATAATGATCCTATCGTGCTTCTATAGAGTTTGTTACATACTCATTTACCTCTTTCATCTTTGTCCATCTTTATTGAAGTGCTCATTGGTGTTCCATATCTTTTGCCATCTTCTATATTGAATATGTTTAGGAGTTCTTTTATATACTTGACTTGGTGAATGAACATTCCTGCTTTCTCTTATTTAATTTGTAATCCCAAGAAGAAATTGAGTTCACCCATCAAGCTCATTTCAAATTCTCTCTGCATGGTTGTAGAAAATTCTTGACAGAGATTGTCATTAGTTGCACCAAATAATATATTATCAACATAAATTTGAACTATAAGAATGTCTTTCTTTACAAGCTTAATGAAGAGAGTAGTATCCAGTTTACCCCTTGAAAAACCTTTTTCAATCAAAAATTTGCTTAGCCTCTCATTCCAAGCTCTAGCGTCCTGTTTCAAACCATAGAGAGCTTTCTTGAGTTTGAATACATGATTTGTATAATAAGGATCTTCAAACCTAGGGAGTTGTTCCACATAAATCTTTTCATTAATGAAACCATTTAAGAATGCACTCTTTACATCCATTTAATATAGCTTGAAATCCATATATGATGAAAATGCAAGAAGCATTCTAATGGCTTCAACCCTTTGCAATAGGAGTGTATGGCTCTACAAAGTCAATGCCTTCTTCTTGACTATACCCCTTTGCAACCAATCTTGCCTTATTTCTCACCACAATTCTAGATTCATCTAGTTTGTTCATAAAGCCCCATTATGTTCCCATAATAGATTGATGGTTTAGTCCTAGAATAATAGTTCACACATCCTTTCTTTTAAATTTATCCAATTCTTCCTGCATAGCTAAGATCCAATTTCATCTTCTAATGCTTGGTCTATGTAGGTTGGTTCTAATTGAGAAATGAAGGCAAAATTTGCACATATTTGGTGATAGGATGATCTAGTTCTCACTTTATTGATCACATCACCAATTATCTTATTTTCAAGATGAGCATGCATAAATTTCCAATATTTGGTAAGAGATGAGTCACCTTCCTCATTTACCTCTGTTGTGGATGGTTCAGCTTCATCCATTGTTGTTTCTGATTATGGAGCTTCTACTTGATTATCTTGTAGTTTCAGCATCTCCACACTTGTTTGAAGATTTTCTATCTCATCATCAAAATCACTATTTTTTTTTGTAGAGTTAGTATGTTCATCAAACTTAACATAGATAGATTCTTCTACAATCTTAAGTCTTAGATTGTATACTCTAAATGCTTTACTAACAATGGAATACCCCAAAAATATGCCTTGATCAGATTTGCTGTCAAATTTTTCAAGGTTTTCTTTGTCATTGTTATGAATAAAGCACTTGTAACCAAAGGTATGAAAATATGAAATATTTGGTTTCTTGTCATAGTATAATTCAAATGGAGTTTTGTTGAGTATGGATCTAGTAAAGATTCTGTTAATAATGTAGCATGCGGTGTTTATTGCTTCAACCCAAAAATATTATGGGAGGCTGTGCTCACTCAACATTGTCTTTGCCATCTCTTGCAAGGGTCTATTCTTTCTTTCAACTACTCTATTCTGTTGGAGTGTTCTTAGTGCAGAGAATGTTTGAAGAATTCTATTCCTTTCACAAAAGTCAGTGAATTTATAGTTTTCAAACTCTCCACCATGATCACTTCTTATAGAAATAATATGAAAGCTATGTTCATTCTTGATGCATTTGGAAAATACTTCAAAGAATGAAAAAGCTTCATTTTTGGATACTAGAAATATTACCCAGGTAAATCTACTATAATCATCTACAATGACATATGCATAATGTTTCCCTCCAAGGCTTCTTATCCTTAATGACCTAACTAAATACATATGTAGCAACTGAAGAAATTTTGTTGTATATACTTTTTTCTTTTATTTGAAAGATTCTTTTACTTGCTTATCATTCATGCAAGCGTCACACAATTTATTGTCCAATTTGAGTTTTAGTATGCCAACAACTAGATCCTTATTATATAGTCTTTCAATTAGATTTTTATTGGCATGACCTAACCTTCTGTGCCATAACATGAGTTCATTGTCATTGTCAACAAGACACTTAGCCTGAATATTAGAAAGATCAACCAAATATATATTTTCATGTCTTTTAACATATACAATAACTAATGGAGACTTATCTAATAAATACATATGTAGCAACTGAAGAGATTTTGTTGTGTATACTTCTTTCTTTTATTTAAAAGATTCTTTTACTTGCTTACCGTTCATGCAAGCGTCACACAATTTATTGTCCAATTTGAGTTTTAGTAGACCAACAACTAGATTCTTATTATATAGTCTTTCAATTAGATTTTTATTGGCATGACCTAACCTTCTATGCCACAACATGAGTTTATTGTCATTCACAATAAGACACTTAGCCTGAATATTAGAAAGATCAACCAAATATATATTTTCATGTCTTTTAACATATACAATGACTAATTGAGACTTATCTAATAAAGAACAAGATTGAGATTCAAACACAACTTTGTAGCTTTGTCACAAAACTAACTTATGCTAAGAAGATTTGTTTCAATAATTCTACTAGAAGTACATCTAAAATTGAAGTAGATAAAGGTTGGCCGACCTTACCTATCCCAACTACTCTACCTTTACCATTATCACCAAAGGTTATTATTATACAAGATTTCATTTTGAGCTCTATGAATAACTCCTTATTCCCTGTTATGTGCCTTAAGCAACCACTATTGATATGCCATGTACTGCTCTTTGTGGCTCCCAAGCACACTTGCATAGATAAAGTTAAGTCTTAACTTTTGGTAGCCACTTGGGAATGGGTCCAGGTGGGTTAGTTGTAGGTAATGTTAGTGCCCGTTCTTTCTTGGGTAAGACAGTCTCAACTAAAGGATTTTGGGTTGCATTTAATACATTTGCAACTATTTTTGGCACCCAAATTGTAGTTTGTTTAGATTTGAATTATCTATTTTGTTGCTGGCCACTACTTTTCCTTGGTTTCATTTTTAACAGAGTGGAAGTCAATGTCTTTTTTAGAGCATTGTTATCAGCTACAACTTGCATAAGTTTGTTATTGGTGTTTTTGTCACTCTTGAGCTTGGAATTTTCTTCCTTTATTTTGAAGCATTCATCTATAATCCTTTTGAGCTCCCTTTTTGTTTCTCTATACTTTTCTTTTAAAGTAATGAAATCTGAATATAATTCTTCCAACATTTCTTCATGATTGGGAGTGTCAGAATTAGAATTTACCTGCTCTTCATGTAGTGCCATGAAGCTGATTCCCTTATGAAGTTCATCATTGGAGAGAGTTAACTAATTTGAGCTTCATGTTATTCTTCTTCCTCACTATCACTTTCATTTATAATATTCTCTAGCATTTCCCATACTACTAGAGCTTTCTTCTTCTTCTGAAACTTTCTGCCAGTTCTATTGTTGTTGTTATTCCTTCAGTCAAATTTTGAATTTTATTTCTTCTTTTGCTGGTCATTTTATCTTTTATCTGGCTTTGGATAGTTAAATTTTATATGTTTAGGTTCCCACAATTGTAACAGGTGGGTGGCTCATTCTTTCTATCATTTCTTCCAAATTTTTTCCTTGAGGTGTTTCCAAACTTTTTCTTTCTCACCATGGATTTGAATCTTCTCATTATCATTGTCATCTTCTCATCTTCATCTCCACTTGTGGATGTATCAGTTTGGGATTTTTCATTTTCTGATTCAGCTTTAAGAGCTATTGCTTTCTTGCCCTTTGGTTCTTCAGTATTTTTTCTTCCTCATTAATACTTCTTGTGTCTTAAGAGAATCCATGAGCTCTTCTAGAATAATTGTGTCTATATTTCTTGCTTCCTGGATTGCTGTCACTTTAGGCATCCATTGCTTTGGTAAAGATCTCAGAATTTTCTTTACCATATTGGACTCTACATGTTTTTCTTCTAGATTTTTAGCCCATTTGTTATCTTTTGGAATCTTCCAAACATGTCTGAGATGGATTCTATCTCCTTCATGTTGAAACCTTCATATTCCTACACAAGAAAATTTATCTTAGTTTCTCTTACTTGCTTCGTGCCTTCATGTGTAACCTCTAGTTAGTCCTAGATTTCCTTTGCAATATCGCAAGAGGATATTTTGTCAAACTTAGTAGATGTAAAGGCATAATAAAAATAGTTCTTTGCCTTAGCATCTTTCTCAGTTGCTAGAATGTCCTCAAAGGTGTATTTATCTTCATTATTTAGGACAATTAAATCATCCTTGATGGTTTTCCATAGCTGATAATTTAAGGCAATTAGGAAGTTTTTCATTCTCATCTTCCAGTATCCATAGTTTGTACCATCAAATAGTAGAGGTCTGAAAGTTGATTGACCTTCAACAGAAGTATTGTGGAAATTCCTGGCCATAAAGATCTCTTCACAAGTTATGTAATTGGAATAATAATGTATAACTAGTGAATCCTGCTCTGAAACCAAATATTGGTCCTGTTTATATGGTGACTCAAGAGGGTGGGGTTTGAATTGAGTCTTTAAAATTTTTGGCCTAATGAAGATTCAAGTGCAAAAACTAAAGAGGAGATTAACAAGTAGTGCACTTGGAAAAATATTTTTATAGTGGTTCAGCCCTTCACTTGGGTTCCTACTCTACTTCTCTAAGTTAGCCTTTTATGCTTAACTCAAGTTCCACTAACACTTGTTGGTTTTCCAAGCTCACCAACGAATTTACAAAAGTTGGGTTTTCAAGCTCACCAACAAACTTATACAAATACTCTGCAAGTGTTCTACTTGCTTTCACTAAACAAATGCAAGTTAATAAACTTGCAAAGATATGTAGAATGGAAAGTGTATAAATGTTAATGCCTCTAAGAGACTAATTTTTTACAAAGTTTGAAAGCAATAGACACAAATAATCTAACAATAAATGTAATAGGATTCTGATTTATAGAAGTTATTGAGTGGATGTATGGCTTTGAATGCTTCTTTAAATGAATTACGATGGAGCTAAAATCGTAGAGGAAAAGTCTTAAAGTCTTTTATAAATGCTCTCTCTAATTTTCAATGTAAAAACTTTTATCTTCTTGGTTCTCACTTAACTCCTTCTATATTTAAGATCTCTGACTTTTCTTGCTGCGGAAGGTGGAAAAATTTTACTGTTGAAAAATGTTTGAATTTAAGACTGTTGCACTTTCAGCTTCATTTCATAGGCAATGTGTTAGTATCAAATCCTCCGAAGTTAGTATGTAGCATGAATTCTTTGCTAAGCTCACAAGTCACCATCATATTGGATGCACCAAAGATCTACCTCGGAGGCTCCGAAATGGCACTACTGAAATGACTCGCGTAGGGTCTTGAATTCGACTAAGAAGTGATTGACTTTATGACTCCGAAGCCTATTTCTGTTTCCAACGTAAACTGTTCGGTGACTCTGAAATGGATCTCTGTCTCTAAACTACTATGTTAACTCTGAAAGAGTATTGTGTAACAACCCGGGGCTCCAGTGTGATATTGTCCGCTTTGGGCACACGCCCGCACGGTTTTGTCCCGCAGGCCCGTCACGTGCCCCGCCAAAATGGGTCACTTTTGTGATATTGTCCTCGCACGATATGGGATGCCACTCACGCCATCCACCCCGCAGGGCACCAGTGTCACTCACTGGCCACACCGGCCAAGGTTTTGTCCACACACACATACACAACCATGGCGCAATGGCGGGCCCGTCCTGTGCACCCAACACGGGTCACACCGTCACATCCAAGCCCCCACAATATAGCCCAGCACTCCCTCCCTCACCCAGGCGATGTGGGATGCCACTCACACCAGGCCCGCCCTGTGCCAAAGAGGACAGTATCATGTTGTGTGTATTCCGGCTCTGGTACCACACGTGACGCGTTGAAAACCTTGAGGGCTAGGGAGTGGCTGAGTGCGCCCGAGGCCAAAGAGGACAGTATCATGTTGTGTGTATTCCGGCTCTGGTACCACACGTGACGGGCCTGCGGGACAAAACCGTGCGGGTGTGTGCCCAAAGCGGACAATATCACACTGGAGCCCCGGGTTGTTACATATTGGCTTTACTTGACATGCTTGAATCAACTTTCAAAGTCTGGTTTGTCTCTAAAGTAAGTACATTGGTGACTCCGAATCAATAAGTCTTCAGCTTCGATTCTGACTCCAAAGGAGTTCACTATCTCTGAAGCACCTTTCTTTCGATTCTGAAGCCTCTTTCTTCTTTCGAAGTTAGCTGTTAGGTTACATTGAAGTGTAATTCCATCTCCAAAGTAAATATATCGGTGACTCCAAATGCAAAATGACTTGTATCACTCCTTTTCAAGTTAACTTTTAGTTTGTTCTTGAGTTATTTTAATTAATTTGATCTGTTTATGTTGATGCTTGTTTGCAGGCATACAACTTCAAAAAGAATGGAAAAAGTACAAGGAATGAAATGAAGGATAAAAGAGTGCAAAAGCTTGGATAGCAAGTTTGTGCCACAGCATAGGAAAGCTGTTCCACAACACAAAACCAAAGTATGTTTGAAGAAAAATTCAGCAAGCCTGTGCCATAGCACAAGCAAGCTATGTCGTGGCACTGCATCAGAGGAGGTTCAATTAGCAAGCTTGTGTTGTAACATTAGAAAACTATGCCATGGCACAACATCAGAATAAGAATATTCAACAATCTTATGCCACGGCATAGCTCCAAGAAAGAAGAAATATTGCAAAATAGAGAGTCTGTGCCGCAGCATAGGAAAACTCTACCATGGCACAGAAGCTGGAGACAAGATTTTGGATTTTCTGAGATTGCTTGGGAATGATGATGGATTTTCTGGAATTGCTTGGAAACATTGCACAATGACAAATCTTCAAGAGAAGAAGTATAAAAGCAAAGAGAGGTCACCCTAGATCACATCTTGGAGAGTTTAGGAGACATTTTTGGAGAGTATTGGAGAATTTAGGAATCATTTTTGAGATTCTTGGAGAGGCTTTTGAAGAGGAAGAAGACTCAATGAGAAAAACTTTGAACTAAAACTAGCTTTGCTCAACATGGTGTAGCAAAATCAGTTCGGAGGTTCATTAAGTGAAGATCCAAATGTTCACTTGGCAATGTTAAAAGAACTCAATGACACTATGAAAATGAATGGTATTTCAGATGAAGCCATCAAATTGAGATTGTTCCCATTTTCGTTGAGAGATAAAGTAAGAGGTTGGTTGTAGAGCTTACAACTAGGGAGCATCACCTTGTGGAATGAGATGGTGGAAAAATTATTAGCAAAATTCTTCCCACTTGCGAAGACTACTAAAATTAGAAGTGAGATAGGGAAATTGAAACAGATGGACTCTAAGCCGCTCTATGAATGCTAGGAGAGGTTTAAGAACTTGATCAGAAGATGTCTTCAACATGGTTTTCCTAATTGGCTTCAAATTCAATTATTTTACAATGGATTGAATGGCCAGACTAGGATAATTGTGGATGCTACATCAAGAGGTTTTGTCATGGGAAAGACTACAGATGAAGCTTATGCCTTACTTGAAAATATGACATCAAATACTTTTCAATGGACAAATGGAAGGAACATGGTGAAGAAGGTAGCAAGTTGTTAAGAGGTTGACCCAATCACAGCTCTCACCATAAAAATGTCTTCCTTAACACATCAATTAGCAATAGCTAATTCCTCACCTAAGGGAGTATCTACTACAAGAGAGTCATCTCATTCTTCTCTACCAATTGAAGCATACATGGTTATAGATCCAACTAGAAAAGAAATGCAGTTTGCCAACAATAAGGGTTACAATAATTTTCGGGGGGGAACAATATGCAGGACCCATATTATCTTGAAAATTGTAGGAATCAAGATAATCTCCCTTGTGGCAATGCAAGAAGCAACTTGAACCATCCTCTTAGATTTTAGCCTCAACATCAATCGCTGAAAAGAAGCCATCTTTGGAAGATCTTATGGGCACATTTGTAAGTGAAAGTTGTAAGTGAAAGTCGAGTTAGATTTTCTAGAAATGAAGTAAGGCTTGACAACATAGAGACAACTGTGGGAAATATCAATGCCTCTATTAAGTTTTTGGAGACTCAAATTGGACAAATAGCAAGTTCTTTTGGAAGTGAAAACAGGGGTAATTTTTTGAGTAACATGGAAAAGAACCCAAGGGAGCATTTCCCCAAACAAGGAAGAAGTGACATAACCACAACCAAAAGCAGAAAAGCAAGATGTTGCATAAGGAGAAAATGAAGAGAAAATAAAGAAAGAGAAATCAAAAAAAGAAGATTACAAGCAAGGGAGAATCACATTCCGTTATATTCTTCCAATCTTGAAACCCTAACTTCCTTGTCCTCAAAGATTTCAAAAGAAGAAAATCGATGAGCAGTTTAGTAAATTCCTTGAAATATTTTAGAAAATTCACATTAATGTTCCTTTTGTGGAAGCTTTGGAGGAGATGCAGAACTATGCCAAATTCATGAAAGCAGTAATTTTGAAAAAGAGGAAGCTTGAATTGATTGAGACAGTGAAACTAACTAAAGAATACAGTGCCATATTGCAAAGAAAGCTTCCACGAAACTGAAGGATCCAAGGAGTTTCACTATCCCTTATGCTATAGAATGTCTTCTTTTCAAAAGGCATTATGTCATTGATGGTTCAAATTATAATACCTCACAAGTGCATGATTGTATAGCAATACTGTGTGCATGAGCAAGGGTGGATCCCACAAGGAATGACAAAATAATTTAATTAAATTAAGTTACTAACTAAACCTAATTTTAAATAGATTTATTATTGGTTTGAACTAATAAAAATAATAAACTAAAGAGATAATCAGAAATATAGAACTATAGAATGATATAGGATAAGTCTCAAGTGGCAAAGGTCTAGGGTTCAGATTTCACCACTTAATGACTCCTCTTACTATTTGAATATCGGATTCATGCTTGCTTGGATTCGTTCTTTCTATGATATGATTATTACCGTTTGGTGTGCGGATTTAAATTAAACTCTTCCACTCATTCCAATTACCTATGGTGTGTAGCATAATTGAGGTGAAAACCCATTATGATTAAAAACTATTACGATTAAGAACTATGAACTAAGTAGAATAATTGTACGTTAGGTGTGTGCCTTCCTTCTACTCTTCTCAGTCAAGGAAGCTCATAGTTGTGTGTGAGGTGGGTGCCTTAACCATTCATAGACAATCAATAAAATTTATGAAATTGGTGATTAAGCAATCACATAAATCAAAAGATTGAAATAGAACCCATGAATAAAAACACAGACTTGCATTAAATAATCAATAATCCAAATAACAAGGTTCATCAAAAAGGGCTACATCTTCACCCTAGAAAGAAGGAATTAGTTCATGAAGAAAATAAAAGATACTCCCTTCATGAAGAACATCATACTGCAATGAGCCTTCTTAAATCACCTTTTCTCTTCTCAAATCTCCTTTTTTTCTCCTCTAAAAATCCTCTGAGTCCTCCAAGAAAAACCCTAGACTCCCATCTAAAGGACTCCCCAAAAGCTACTAAAAACATGCTTAAAAATGTAGCTTTTCCACAACCTAAAAAACATAGCTCAAAATCAAACAAAACACTCCAAACAAGGCACTCTAAACAAAACACAAAACCTAAACAAAACAAACAACTACTCCCCCATACTTGAACTAAACATTGTCCTCAATGTGAAAACTAAAACAATAGAAATGAGGACTTCCCTAAAAAATGTCAGACTGCTCATCAGAGGAAGGATTTGAGTCATCGTTATCAATTGGTGGATAGAATGGTTGAAAAACTGGAGGAGTGGGAAAAACAACCAAGCCTGCGCCCTAAAAAAATTGCAGTTCTAAAACATAGACTGCATTACCATAGCATGATCCATTAGGAAATTAATCTGCATTATTGTATGTTGGTACCAGTGTTCATTGGAATCCCGCATGTCTAAAATTTGCTCTTGCAGACTAGCTAGTGTTGTTGTACTGCTCTGGGGATGTCTTGATCATCTTTTGTTGGGAAGAGCTTGGGGTAGTGGATGATGGCCCCATTCTTTGGCTTGAACTGCTAGTCCTTTCCAATTGTTCCATAATCACATCATCTATGAGAGGAAGTGGTGGTTGGAGTCCCTCTTGTGGTTTGACACTAACACTAGCCACGAGGCGATATTGACAGATCAAGGATGGATGGCCAAGGCTGCTTGTCAACCTTCTGTTCAGAAAAGAAGTAGTGGAACACTCTATAACACTCCTGATGTCAATAGACAATTGTGTCATGATAGCAAAATTCAGTAGAGCTCTTTCTTTGGTAACATCCGAAATATGGTTAGAAGGCATAATTTAGCAAAAATAAAATAGTGTCATGCTTGGGGGAATGCTCTCAACTGACCTTGTGGAAAGCTGATTACTTTTTCATATTGCATCTTCCATCTGCTGCCCATCCTAGCCAAATGAGCAATGACTGCATCAAACTCAGGACCTTGCTCAAGCCATACAGTATAGTCATCCACTTCAATATCTTCCAACCCAAAACAACGGTTGATAGAAGACCTATCATATGAAATTAGCTTCCCTCTCACCAGAATTCTCCTCTCATTGGATCCACCACATATTGCGCTCTAGCATTGGCATAGAATTCCCTCACCAAAGAAATCATAGCCGGTTCAGGTTGAGCCACAAATTTCTACCACTACCATTGGGTGATGTGGTTTTGGATGTCATAGCATGTCGTGTCAATGCCACTCTCGTGTATCGCTTCATGATTTACAATGATTATGCCATATAGCTGTTCTACTTGTTCATTGAAAAATGTGGGCTCAAACTCTGTCCTCCATCTCTTGGATGGTCCAGAAGGTGTAGGTCTTCATGGAGGCATACTTTCCAAGTTTGAGTCCTTACACTACTTCAGCAACTTGACCTAGCTGTGTTTTCATCCTTTTCATAGAAGCCTCTATGTTGTTCAGTCTTGAGTCCACATTCTGAAACCTTGTATCATTAGTCTGAAATTGATTTTGCATTTCTTGCATGAAATTTTGCAAGGTTTCTTTGAGACTAGGCTTTGGCTTTGTTGGCTAAAAAGAAAATCCAGCTTAATTTTGATTGCGCTCATTGCTCCAAGCAAATTTAGGATGATTTCTCCACTTTGGATTATAGAAATTCAAGTATGGATCATTTCTCAGTTGCTGCTGGTTCTAGAAATTTAGTGCATTAGCCTGCTTAGCATCTCTTATAAAGTGTTATTCGAAAGGGCAAACATTACGTGTATGACCAGATATACCACAAAAGGAATAAACCTCTATTGAGGTATGCTGTGGTTGCTTCATGCTTGCCACCACTGAACACAATGACTTCATTTGTCTAGCCATCTCCAACATCTGCATAGATAAGTCTATATTAGAACTTCATAAATACCTCTAGACTTACTTGTCACACTTTTCTATTGGAGGTTGGCTCCTAGCTCTCATACAACTCATATGTCTCCTCTAAAGTCTTCTCTCCCATGGCTTCCCTTGCAGCATTATCAACCATGGCTTAGCATAGTTGTGTCAGTCCATCATAAAAAAATTGATTTAGTAGTTCTAATAGATATCTATGATGAGGGCATTGAATCAATATGGCTTTGAACCTTTCCCATGCCTCATGGAAGGCTTCTTCATCTAGTTGAGAGAACATAGCAATCTTGCCTCTTAGTTCAGTAGTCTTGGCATGGGAATAAAACTTGCTTATGAACTTATTGTAAATTGCTTCCCATGTTGTCAAAGAGCTAGGTGTCAAAGTCATAAACCATGTTTTGGCTGCATTTTTTAGGGTATAGGGAGACTATCTCATGCATACTTTATCTTTGGTCAATCCTTGCAAAGAAAAAGTATGGATTGTTGCATGAAAATCACGCATGAAAGTCAGTGGGTCTTTTGCAACAATACCATGAAATGATGGAAGCATATTAAAGTGAATGTGCTTGATTTCATAGTTTCTACTTTATCATTCAATACAATGCATGAGGGTGAAATTACAATGGTAGGACATGCAAACTCTTTCATAAGTTGTTGAGCTATCTGAGCTGGTTGAGCTACACTATTATCTACATTGTCTGCCATTGTAACTTCTTTTGGAGTCTCTTCTTGAAGTTCCTCTTCCTCGGGGATGTTCTCAAGCTCAATTTCTGCCTTTTCTCTTTGATCACTTAATGGAATTCGAGTTCGATTCAGCAATCTCCTTCCATTCATTCAAACTCTATAAAACCAAAAGAAAATTTCAAAAATATTATACAAGAATATATATACAAAAATAAAAAGAAAAGAAAAACTATAACTAAACCTAATTAAATCAATTTGGAATCCTTTCCTTGAAAATGATGCCAAAAACTTGATGGTTCAAATTATAATGCCTTGGAAGTGCATAATTGTATAGTAGTATAGTGTACGTGAGCAAGGGTTGATCCCATAGAGAATGACAAAGTAATTTAATTAAATTAAGTTACTAACAAAAACTAACTTTAAAAATAATGGATTGTTGGTTTGAACTAATAAGAATAATAAATTAAAGAGATAATCAGAAATCTAAAACTATAGAATGATATAGTATAAATCTCAAGTGGCAAAGGTCTAGGATTCAAATTTCACCACTTAATGAATCCTCTTTCTATTTGGATATTGGATTCAATGCTTGCTTGGGTTTATTCTTTCTATGATATGATTATTACTGTTTGGTGTGTGGGTTTAAATTAAGCGCTTTCACTCGTTCCAATTACCTATCATATGTCGCATAATTGAGGTGAAAACCCATTATGATTAAGAACTATGAACCAAGTAAAATTGTCATACATTAGGTGTGTGCCTTAACCTTCTACTCTTCTCGTTCAAGGAAGCTCATGGTTGTGCATTAGGTGTGCGCCTTAACCATGTATAGAAAATCAATAAGATTTATGAAACTAGTGATCAAGCAATCACACAAATCAAAAGATTGAAATAAAACCCATGAATAAAAATACAAACTTACATTAAATAATCAATAATCCAAATAACAAGGTTCATCAAAAAGGGCTACATCTTCTCCCTAGAAAGAAGAAACTAGTCCATGAAGAAAATAAAAGATACTCCCTTCATGAAGAACATTATACTGTAATTAGCCTTCTTGAATCGCCTTTTCTCTTCTCAAATCTCCTTCTATTCTTCTCCAAAAAATCCTCTGAGTCCTCCAAGAAAAACCCTAGATTCCCCTCTAAAGGACTCCCCAAAAACTATCAAAAATAGGCTTAAAAATGTAGCTTTTTTGCAACCTAAAAAAATATTTTAAAAAATATTAATCCTGTGGTTTGATCAGCCATTAGCGCTGGCAGCACCAACACTCTAATCATCCCACTCCCATGCTACTTCAGCTCTGCTCCTTTACTGCTTTGTTTGCCTTTCGTCACTGCTTTGTTGCTCTATATTTGCTTGCTTTTTCTCCTTGTCTTTACTCTTCCAATAACCTAAATACAAAAATAAAAATATGTGAAATTGGCATCAAACTAACTAAAGATTACATGAAATTAACCTTGAAAATACAAAATATAAGTAACTAAAATTCACTCATAAGTGATCTAGGTGCATCTATTAACTTAATGCTTTTGTCAATTTTTAGGAAACTTGGACTAGGAGAGGTGAAATCAACCACCATCACACTACAATTAGCAGATAGGTCTTTAACCTATCCTTTTGGAATCATAGAAGATGTCTTAGTGATAAATTCATCTTTCCAAATGATTTCATGGTGCTCGACATGGAAGAAGATCATGAAGTACCCCTCATTCTTGGAAGACCATTCTTAGCAACTGGAAGAGCATTAATTGACATTTAGAAAGGTGAGTTAACCTTGAGGATCAATGAAGAAGAGGTAAAATTTAACATTTAATGTGCTATGAATTTCCTAGTTGAAAAGATTTCTTGTAATAGGATTGATTATAACTTTCATTTTTTCTGATGAGGTTATTCAAGATCCACTAGAAAATTGTATTTCAAATTCTATTAGTCAAGATATGGCAAGTACTAAGAAATTCATGGAGCATGTCCTTGAGTTAGAAGCTCTATTAGAAGAGAAAATCAGCAATGGAGTGGTAGTTTTGCATTAAGAACTGGTTGTGAAGGAAGCAAAAGCAGCATTGGAACTACAGTAACTACTACATCACCTCAGGTTTGCATTACAAAGTAATGATTAGACCTTCTCAGTAATCATCTCTTCTTCTTTGATAGGTTTGGAAGAGGAGAAGCTACTTTGGGTGTTGAGGGATCACAAATTAGCCATCGCATGGTTAATTGAGAACATCAAGAGAATAAGTCCAACCATCTGCATGCATAAAATTCTAATGGAGGACTCTTATAAACCCTCAAGAGAGCATCAGAGATGTCTCAACCCAACAATGAAGGAGGTAGTACATGTTGAGGTGTTAAAACTACTCAAAGCAGGTATTATCTATGCAATTTCTAATATTTAGTGGGTTAGTCTTATGCAATGTATACCAAAGAAGGGTGGAATGACAGTTATCTAAAATGAAAATAATGAATTCATACATACTAGAACTATCACTGGGTGGCGAGTATGTATTGACTATAGAAAATTGAACAAATCTACTAGAAAAGACCATTTCCCTCTACCTTTCATTGACCAAATGCTAGACTGTTTGGTTGGACATGACTATTATTGCTTTATTGATGGGTATTCAGGCTACAATCAGATTGTGATAGCCCTAGAGGACCAAGAAAAAATAATTTTTACCTATCCATATGGGAAATTTGCATACAGGAGAATACCCTTTGGCTTGTGCAATGCTCCTGCCACGTTCCAATTATGCATGATGTCAATTTTCCATGACATGGTGGAGAACATTATGGATGTTTTGTTGGATGATTTTTCAGTTTTTGGTTCTACTTTTGATCAATGCTTTCATAACTTATCTCATATTTTATAGAGATGTGTGGAGACTAACCTGGTTCTTAATTGGGAAAAATTTTATTTCATGGTTAGGGAAGGCATTGTACTAGGGTACAAAATTTCAGCTCAAGAATGGAAGTAGACCAAGCAAAGATTTCAATGCTTGAACAACTCCCAGCTCCAACCAACATAAAGGGAGTTCACAGTTTTCTAGGCCATGCAGGCTTCTACAGAAGATTCATAAAATATTTTTCAAAAATTTCTAAATCTTTATGCAATCTCCTTGAAAAAGAGAATCCTTTTAATTTTGATGACTTGTGCTTGCAGGCATTCAATAAATTGGAGGAGAAGTTGGTGTTAACTCTGATTCTGGTGATGCCTCAATGGGACTGACCATTTGAGATAATGTGTGATGCCGGTGATAATGCAGTGGGAGCTGTACATGGACAGAAGCAAGATAGAGTCATTAGAGTCATCTATTATGCAAGCTGCTTCTTGGACTAAGCACAAAAAAATTATACTACAATGAAGAAGGAACTGCTGGCTGTGGTGTTCGCATTGGATAAGTTTTGGTCATACATGTTTGGCTCAAAAGTCATTGTGCACACTGATCATGCAACCCTCCGACACTTGTTCGCAAAGAAAGATGCAAAATCAAGGCTGATTCGATGGATTTTGCTACTAAGAGAATTCAATGTGGAGATCTAAGGCAAAAAGGGAATCGAGAATGTAGTAGCCAACCACCTATTCAAGCTGGAACAACACCCAGAAGCTAAGAACTCCATACATGAGAAGTTCCTAGATGAGCAACTCTTTGTGTTGAGTGGAAAATGTCCATGGTTCGTAGACTTTGTGAACTGCATTGCATGTGGAGCCTTGCCTCTTGACATTTTATGGTAGCAAAAGAAGAAATTCCTACCAGATGTCAAGGCCTATCCATGAGATGAGCCTTTGTGGTTCAAGATATGTGCTAATAAGATGATTCATAGATGCATTCCAGAAAAAGAAATGATAAACATTTTGCAGAGTTATCATTCATCTCTATATGGAGGTCATCACGATGCTGATAAGACAACTACAAAAATTCACCAGTTAGGGCCCACACTTTTCAAAGATAGCTACAAGTTTGTAAAAACTTGTGATAGTTGTCAAAGAATGGGCACAATTTCAAGAAGGTATGAGTTACCACTAACAAATGTTCTTGAAGTGGAAATGTTTTATGTCTAGGGAATTGACTTTATGGGACCATTTTCGATGTCTTTTGGTTTCTCATACATTTTGATTGCTGTCGATTATGTTTTCAAATGGGTGGAAACAATAGCCACAATAGCCAATGATGCGAGGTGGTGTTGAAATTTTTGCAGAAGAACATCTTCATAAGGTTCGGGACACTACGAGCCATTATCAGTGATGAAGGATCACAATCCTATAACAAATTATTTTCCAAATATGGTGTAAGACATAAAGTGGCACTTGCCTATCATCCACAAGCTAATTGGTAAGCGGAGTGTCATGCCCACCTTTCGAGGTACAATTTACCATTTTGCACTATTTGTCACCTCGATTTGCCCACTTTTAGGGCGGGGTGGAGTTTCTATAGACAAATGGATAGAGTATCTCCCTAATTATTAGGATTTAACCTATACAAACATTTATCAAATAAAATTTAAAACAATAATTCCAAAGATAATCATCCACATACCCACAACCCAAAATCTATATCACACCATAATGATAATAACCCAACTTATTCCAAGATATATAATATGCATTTTTCTACTATTATGACATGTCACTCCATTACAATATACATCAGGGACAATTTAATATAATTATACATCACTCGAGATCTTTAAATATAGTTATACAATGACATATAAATTTCTAATACAAATTATTCTATCATAAGAATAATGTCTTCAAAGCTAGCTCACCAATCCAAAGCCTCTGCTGGGATTCTTTACCTGATCTGTTAGTTAAAAAAATAAAACAAAAAGGCATGAGTCTGGGCAACTTAGTAAGTAGACAAATGTATTAAATCATACTTAATCCACCATTAGGAGATTTTATAACAAATAATTAATATCCATCATTATAATAAACATGAATAGATATATTTTTATCAATTAACATCAAATAAAGAATTCCATGTTATTTCCATCCAATCAATCAAGCTCACATTGGACCAATTTTCAAATTAAATAAAGGGATCTTCTTTATCCCTCCCATTATACATCCAAATCAACCCAAAGCATTGAATATTCCAATCTAAGGGATAATTAGTATCCCTAACAAACCAAACCACCTTAATCTTAAACAAATATGGGATATTTACTATCCCCAATTAAGTATACATATCCCAATTCATACAAATGGCTAATACCCATACAATCAACCAAACATGCCCGGAATTTCAAATAAAGGGATAATCAATATCCCTAGCCAACTAATGTAAACAAATGCTTACTTATCTTAGGTTCTCAGCTCCAAACCATTCCTCTAGCTTTATACCTTTTCATCATTCTTAGATCATCCTATAAAGGGTAAAATCTCATTCATTATAAACATAGTTCAAACTAATTTCTTCCAAACCAATGAATATGATTTATGCCTAAACCCATATATCTCAATAGAGAATCTTTAATAATTTCCATATTTAACCGTATGAAATCCAAATCCTTATATAACATAATTAACATGCCATTAACCTCAATGATCGAAACACACTAGCTAGTTAAGTCCACAACTAGCCTAATTTGTCACTTAAATACTTTATAATCAAAGTCCTTTTTAACCCAATTTGGGTCTTTGTCTAAAAATCAGATTTTTCAATCATAAACAACCCAAACAAATCTCAAAATAGTTTAATTCATGTCTTAATCATTTTCCCCCATAATTATTACTTATAACTATCAAATTGTGGAAAAATTATTGTTTACAAATTTGGTAAAAACCTTTGGTTGGCTAAAATTATGATTTCTTATGCTGAATCATTCCCAGCACCTCATTAAGAATGTATAAATCAGGTTCCTCATAATTTCAACATCAATTTCATCATTTTTCCCAAAATTCTAGAAATTTACAAAACCCTAGTTTAGCCAAAATCCAAATTTAGATGGGAAAAACAAATTAATGCCATGAATTTAGCATGGCTGACACCCATAGATGAAGATCTATTCTCCTTCTCCCACCATCTAAATGACCATAACTTGGGTTTAGGGACAAAAGCAAGCAATGTTCTACCTAAACAAAAATTTTCTAAGTTCATATGGCATAATTTTAGGCTAGATGGGATGGGTTCCAAAGCCAGAGCAAGAAGAAAAAGAGACAAGACAAAAATGAGGCAAAATGGAACACATTTGGGGCTTAAAATGTTGCATTTTTTCGGTGCTCTGGCATGCCAACAAACTCTTAATGCAGCAAGGACTTGCTGGACAGCCAAAATGTACAATTTTGGAGCCTTGCCATGGTAAAGAAATGCCTTTCTGTGGCAAGAAAAAGCCTTGCTATGGCAAAGTCTTACTATATGCCAAAAAATGTGTTTTCTGAAGGCTTGCCGCAATAGAGAAAAGTCTTGGCACAGCAAGAAAATTCTATTCCAATATAGTTTAGTATTTTGAGCATAAGTTTTGTGTATAATATCCAAATGACCTAATTTTTGAGGCATTGGAAAGAAGCATTCAAGAGAGACAAATTTTATGTTAACAAATTTTCCCAAATCATCTCTAAATATGTCAAAAAATTCAATAAAGTTAACCCATCCCATTCATCTTGTTATTTTCTAGTCATTTGGAATAGTTTTGGAGTATTAGTCATAACTTCCTCATATGATAACTTCCTTATATTATTTTGAATTAGTCCATTATCTATGTCCAGATTCAATTACAATAATTCCTTTATCAAATTCAACATTTATTTTTATGAAAGATCACCATAGCCCCCTTTTTACATAAAACATTTCAAATTTCCCAATAATCACTTCCCACACATCATATACATGAAATGAGACTTGTTCATACCATTCACTACCTCATTTGAGGTCAATTATCAAAAATCACCTATTTAATTATTTTTGCTAACCTTTTCTATCATAAGTAACTCCATAGGCCATTTTCATTCCAAAGTACATCCAAAACTCAAACTAATATTTCGCACACATTACAATAAACATAATAACTATCTTAGGCCATTCACATTGATCATAGATATGCTTTTTCTCAAATTTACCATTTTAGTTCTTTTTAACGAAATTTTTTCCAAATTTTCTACTATAAATGACTCCACATTCCAATTCCATTCCAAATTACATCCAAGTATTAGAATAAGATTCCCAACACATCATAGTACCTATGGTAATCATATTAGGTCATTCATATAGATCGTAATCATGCCTTTGCTCAATTTTATTGTTTTAGTTCTTTTTCTTCTTACTATCCTTCTATAGCTCACAATAATGAATTATATGAAATATAAGAACCGAAATCACCTCATACTCTCATGAGCAAATTTCAATGGCCACAACCATCATATATGGTTATCATCCATTAAATTTTATTGATTTGAAGAAATTCACCTATTGAGTTCTTTTTGCAGAATATTCAACTCAATGGTTTAAAATTGAAAAATCATCTCTAAAGTTCAATTTAAGACCTGGTATATGTCACACTTCACGTAATAATCATGCTTCATTAGTTATTAGAGTCATATGCATGACATTACTCAAAATCACCACTTAAGTTCTTTTTCACTCAAAACTACTAATGAAGTCATTCTCTTTGTTCAATTCAGTTTTTCATAACAAATTTCTTTATAAAACACAATGTATCACCTCAATTACTTACTTTATTGAAATGCAAAAGACTTCTCCCAAACTTCAACACCATAGGTGTTACATGGAGGTAACTAATGGAGAGATAAGCAGATTCTAGAGAAAATTGTTAGCATCAATCGGAAAGACTGATCTAGAAAGCTTGATGATGCACTATGGGCCTACAGAATAGCTTACAAGACACCAATTGGGATGTCTCCATATAGACTAGTTTTTGGGAAGTCATGTCATCTTCCAGTTGAGCTGGAACATAAAGCATTTTGAGCTATGAAAAATTTGAATTGAATTTTAAAATCTTAGAGAAGGAGAGGCTACTCTAGCTTGATAAATTAGAGGAAATAAAAAATGAAGCTTATGAGAATGCATGGATATACAAAGATCAAACCAAGAAGTGGCATGACAAGCTCATTTTGTAGAGGGAATTCCAACCAGGTCAACAAGTTCTACTTATCAACTCTCAGCTCAAAATTTTCCCTGGAAAACTAAAGTCTAAGTGGTCTAGACAATTCACCATAGATAAGGTATTTCCTCATGGAGTAGTAGACCTGAGAACTTAAGATGGGTGAACATTCCGAGTGAACGGGCAAATGGTCAAACGTTATTTTGAGCATGACCAAGCAAGCTGGAGTAGCAATGTCACTCACTTCAAAGAAGAGCAATGAAGAGTAGTACGGTTGGGATAAGATTATAAACCAAGTGCTTCTTAGGAGGTAATAGAACACTTTAAAGCTTTATTTTCATTCAATTTCTTTGAGTTGGTTTAGATTACTAATTTCCTTTGACAATTCAACTTTACTTTCCTTTTTATAGTTTCATTAAACTTATATCATTAATTTAAATAATTATGGTGTTTGGTAGGTTAAGGCATTTCTTTAGAATCCACATCAACTAATAAGACATCATGCTTTCACAGCTGATAGCAAATTCAAGAAGTAAAGGAGGATTTGAAGTATAATTTCATGCATGCAATTGAAATTCAAGTCAGTAGCTTTATGCTGCGGCGGCACACCTAACACATTTCTAGTTAGCAACCTTGTGACTAAGAACCAAGCTGCAACACACACTCAAAGCACTTCAAGTCAATAGCTTTATGCCGAGGCACCATGCTGCAGCACACTCTCGAGACACCCACAACACGCTTCTAGTCAGCAGCTTTGTGTTGTGATTGTTGGTCCCTTATACAATGGTAGATCAAGAGGGGGTGTGAATTGAACTTTTAAAACTTTTGGCCCTAATTAGATGATTATGGTGCTGCAAGAATAAATAAAATAGATTACATAATAAATAACATAATTTTTTTATAATGGTTCAACCTTCCTGGGTTCCTACTCCACTTCACTAAGTCAATCTTATCTACTGAACTTAGGTTCCACTAATACCCTGATCAACCTAATCAAATACACATTGGTGTATAAACAAACTCATCAACCAACTTACTAGTTTATCAAGCTAACTAGAGACTTACACAACCTGTTAGTTTTCCAAAGCTCACCAACAAACTTACACCCTTTCAGCAAGTTTCCTACTTTATTATCTCAATAAATAAACCTCAAGCACTCTGCTAGTGTTGCTAAACACTAAAAGAAGTATGCAGATAAATGCCTCTTAACTAGGCAGACTTGTACAAAGATTTAGAACTCTAAGTAAAAGAATAAGCAGTAAGAGTAAAAGATTCAAATTCCTTGATCGAGTAAAGATTTGAACTTAGAGAGCTCTAACTAAGTTGTATTCGTTGGATCTGAACTTTGAAGGAAGGTTTTCAATGCTTTTTGTGTGATCAGCAAAGTTTGAATGATATTCAATTCGGTTATTTTCTTCTGCTTTTGAATCTCTCTTTTATAGGTTGTGTGAGACGTTTTAGTTGCTAATCTTGGTAGACATTCAAATATTCAAAAACATTTTTCTTTACCTTATCTTTTGTCTAACTTCTGACTTTGCTACATTTTGGTATTGGTAGACTACTTATGTCACTGAATTTTCCAAAGGTTCACTTTTTGTGTCAGGCATTCCGAAGAGATGAGTGAACATTTGGTGTCTTGACTGATTTTAGATTATCTAAATTATTTTCTTCAAATTTTCAGAAGTAATTTTAATCTGACTCAGTTGCGACATTCATTTGTAGGTAGAAGTTTAGATTTTTTTTGAACTTATAATGTCTTCGGAAAAGTGATCAGAAGTCTATTTAAACATCTCCGAAGAATGTTTGTATATTTTCCAAAATTGGCTTTAAGTTCTCCAAAGCATGTCTATTTACTCTGAAGTATAGCTGATTATCTTGGAAGCTTGTCTTGCTATTTTTGAAGTTTTATGTAACTTATCTGAAACATTTATGACTTCTCTAAAGTTTTTCAACTTTCTGCAAAGCATGTTGTAACTTATCCGAAGCTTCTTTGTGCTTTTTCCAAAGAATTCTTGATAATTTTAAGCTCTCTTGATTATTTCCAAAAGGCATTGTGACTTGTCAGAAGCAATCTTGATTATCCTTGAAGTGCACTTGTAAAATCTCTGAAGCTTTGAAAAAGACTCAGAAGTATAGTTCAATGTTTTCCGAAGTGTGCTTGTGACAAGTTCGAGACTTATTTTGAGAATTCCAAAACTTGTTTTGCACTTTCTCCAAAGTGCATTGTGATGATTTTTGAAGCTTACAAAGAGGATTCTGAAGTGGTCTTGAACATTTCGAAGCTTACTATTTTTACTCACAAACTTATCTAAAGCTTGCTAATTGTCTTTGAAGTTTCTCTGCATTCTTTCCGAAGTGAACTGCAACTACTCTGAAGTTGCATTGTACCTTGTCCAAAGCTTGTTGAGACATCTCTGAACTATACCATGCTAGTTTTCTGAACACTTCAACCATTTTCCCTAAAGTGTTTCAATTACCTCCAAGACTGTGCTGATAAATCTCCAAAGATACATTGAAAAATTTCTGAAGCAATCCAATCTTTTCAGAAGTTGCTTCTTTCGACTCCAAAACATGTCTTCAACACTTCAAAAATTCTATTTTCTTTAATTAAGTATATGTAAAATTTATATACTTAATTTTGAAAGACCATTTACTTCATCTCTTTCTTTTGTCATTATAAAGATTATTCTTAAGTTGAATGATTTAAATTTTCTACAACATTCATGAAAATATGATATTAGTACCTTAATGTTTTACTCATGCTTTACTCATTATCAAAATATAATTGGTTAAGAATGTTCATCATCAAAATCAAGGTAGATAACATGGTTCAACATTCTCCTCTTTTTTAATGATGACAAAATAGTGAGTGATGTACTTTCAAAACTTGTCTAACCATAGATCTAATGCAACTTATTTTGCAGATATTTCAAAAAATTTTCAATTGGCTAATTTAGATTAGATCCTCCTAAATTGATGCATATTTTTTTATATAAATTTTATGAATATCAACAAAAATTTTCAATGCATCATATTTTATGACATAAGTTTTATATCATACATTTTTTATGCATTTTTCTCCTCCTTTTTGTCATAATCAAAAAGGTGGAAACAAATATTAATAGTCATTTGCAATCATGTGAAAGAAATGCACATATATATATATATTAAACTGTTGAAAAGTTACAATGTAGATATACCAAAGAAAATACAAAAAGTATTACATCAAAGAAAATAAATTATAGCAGATCTATTTTAATGGTTTGGGTTTTCTCTGATATATCTTTAAAAAGACATCTTGAAGAGATATAAGTGGTGGTTTGGGTTTAGAAGAAGACGGTTGGGGTGTAGAAGAAGATGAAGAGGGCTTGAATGTTCTAGCCCTTTTTGGTGGAGGGATAAAAAATGGATCCTGTGGAACTGCTACAGGAGGTTCATGCGTGTATGCAATGGGTCCATAGCTATGAATATAAATGATATCAATTCTTTCTAGATATTTTGGATCCAGTAGCTTAGGAAAGACTAGAGGAAGCCCTTTTAGGAAAGTTTCTATGTTTGCATTCAACCAAGCTCTATAATCCTCGTGGTATAGTGTGATTCTCTCATAAAGAGCCTTCTTGTGTTCCTTAGGAGGTGGATTTCTTGCTTTCCTCTTTGGTTTGGAAGTGGATGGCTATGAGGAAGAAGGTGACGATTTTGGTTTGGGAACTGGCTTTGGTTTTTGTTTTGGGACTGGTTTTGGTTTTGGGATAGCAAGTGACTTTTGGTTTTGGCAGTGGGAGGAGGTGGTTTGGTGAGATTTTTGGCTTTTGAAGTAGATGAAGAAGGTGGAAGAGGTTGACTCAAAGGTTTAGGTGTTATCTACCTTATCCTTTCTTGGATAGAAGGATCATCCATTTGAGGATACGGAAGAGGCAGATTATTAGAAATTGCCTCCAAGTTGGAATTACTGTAGAAGTTGAATTCTTCCCTAGTGAGAATAAAGAAGTTATGTTGTCTTGAGGGAGGTGGAAACTCTTTTCTAATAGGTTTTGACACTGGAAGTACTTGAAGGAGTTCTTCAAGTTTCTTAGAGTGCTTTTGAAGAATGAACTCTCTACCAGGAATTTGAATTTTGTGGTTCTTTGCAGTGAATGGAGGATTTGGAAGAATAATGATCCTTTGAAGAAATTTAAGATCCTTAAGTTTAGGAAATGGAAGGTCTTCATAGGGTAGATGAATATTCTGAGAAGAAAATATTTTGAAGACTTGACAATTGA